>JAEQML010072945.1:0-15214 GCA_016904865.1 Pissodes strobi
GTTTAGATTTTACAGGCTGTCAAACTTGGTAAATGGTCGATTTTCAACTGTCAATATTTCAAAAACAGTAACAGATAGGTATTTGGACAATATTCATGAAATATGTCTAGAATTCTCCGCAAAATCCAAATAATGCAATAATATATAGGGTGTTCCATTTCAAATTTGACAGTTGCTACTACTTTTTAGTAGAAGCGGTAACACTGCACTGTCGAAAATATTTTAGCAAGCTAGAGCATATTCGTTTATTTAAACGACCAAAATTTCAGAATGATCCGTTGAGTGGTTCTCCAGAAACGTCTGTCCTACCATCGACCGTGAATCACCTTGTATAGCGTCTTTCAAAAAGTTCTCAGAAACTTTATTCCTGATAAAAGTTGGTGCTTGGAAAAAACTAACTTTGACAATGCTAAATTAAAGATAAGCAATACAGGGTACTTAAAAAATACCTAAATTGAATTAAAAAAAAGAAAAAATTCGGAATATCGGAAAACCTACTGAAAAAATAAAGCTCTTATTAAGATAAAAATAAAAATCAAATACCACTTTTTCCAAAAGTGCACTGTTGCTGAGAAATTTCATACCAATTATTGGAAAAAAACATTTTTTCTTAATTTTGTTCTCATTTTTTTCAGCAACGATGCACTTTTGGAAATAATAGTATTAGACTTTTATTTTTATCTTAATAAAAGCTTTATATTTTCTGTAGAAAGTTTTCCGATATTTTAAATTTTTGTTTTCTTAACCTTAATTTTTGTATTTTTTAAGGACCTGTATAACTTATCCTTAATTTAGCATCGTCAAAATTAGTTTCGTTTTAAGCATCAACTTTTATCAAGAATATAATTTTCTGTGAAATCAATAATAAGAAAGTTTCCCATATGATGCGAACTTTTTGAAAGACCCAGTATAATTAATTACTGGTCAAGTCCAGCCTCTGCCGACCAACGGTTTCTTATTCGGCATAACTAAACAATACTTTTTATCATGCAAAATCCTGACAGTTCAGACACCACACTATTATGACGGTCGCCTCTCGGACTATATAATTCCGGCCTTTCATGAAATTAACAATAATTTCATGAAAAGGATCGAAGTGATCGAACACTAAAAATCAATCAAACTAAATTCGTGAACTTTTCTGCCTCACCAATCAGAAACAAGCGACGTAAAACGCTAGAAATGCAAAGCTGCAATGGAATATCGGCTGAAGGCACGATTTTTTTTTAGGTGTTTTCCTTGGCAACGCTTACATTGGGTTCTATGATTTTAAATGAAGACTTTAAAGATATCAAATTGACGTTCCGCGAACAAAATCGAGTTGTCGGCCAGGCGCTTATAGTGATGAGTGCGTTCAATATTGGTTTGTTTTGCCCATTCGGTATATTGGGTATCTGGAAGAGAAAAAGAGCTCTACTTAAATGGGTAAGTAATACCTATAATGGGTGTGCAAGTTGTTTAGACTTGTAAAATTTGACAAACATCCGGAAGACGCGAGGGGGAAACTACTACATTCATCTAATATTATATTGCTCATGCCCGACTTACTATTCATTTCATAAAGACCCATTACGACATCTGGATGTTTATGTCAACACCATTAGTCTTTTATTTATAGTTCCACATAGGTATCACTTAGATTTAAGTTATCCAGGTCGGCTGTAGCAGCGTTTCCTGAAGCCTAGTTCAGATTAGATACAATGTTTCTGTACAATGTTTTATAGCAGTATATATACAGTTTAAATACGGTCAATAGCACGATACACATATAACGGTATGCTCTTGCGTAGGCAGAACCTCCCACACAGAAACGTGTGACGTCACCCGGGAACGACGCTTTCGATTCTGCTATGTAAGCGTGTATAGAACACATATGTTTTGAAATGCAATATTCGCAGTTTTGGGGGATTTTAAAGGACATTTTCGATAATAGGTACGTTCCTAATTATACGTGTACGTGTGTTAACTAAAGAATAAAAGCATTTTCATTCCATATTTGTATTACTAATTATAATTGATATATTATACATAGTTTTACTCTAGAAAATAATTTAAATGTATAAATCGTTATTTAAGTATTATTTCAACATTTGAGAACTAAGTAAAAAAGTCGGGATGAGATTGGTTAATGTGATGTTTATACTTGATGCGTAGAATCGAGGGGCACGCGATCATGATAGTATTGTTTTATAGTTCATTCCTTCATAAATAAATTTTTTCTTAATTTAAAAAAAATACGTAAATTCAAATATTCTGTACGCCACTGAAGTAGATCAGCTGAGCAAAGTTCTTTTTGATTCTAATATCTTAGCCCATAACATATCCAAAAATAATAATAAAAAAATCCCTTGCAAATAAAAAGTCATTAAGCATTAAAAAATTATTCAATTTATTTAGCCCACAAGATGTAGTTTTACCAAACTTAAAGTACAATTTTAATTTTCTTTGTATTATTTAATAGTCAATATTCTGAACCCTTTCAAATATTTTTTGCCCATTTTTACATATTTATTTCATTTCCACTGAAGTAGACTCGGTTTGCAAAGTACTTTTTGATCCCAATACCCATAACATAACATATCCAAAAATCTTTGAAAATAAAAAAGTTATTTTTTACATAATAATTTTTTTATCATTCCATTAAAAATGTTTCAGTGCTTTGTTTTTCTTTAATAAACTAGCAAAACAAATGAATTTTTTTTTATTTTACATTTTCAAAAAATTTCAAGATTTTGTTTCTTTCCAAGAAATCTTGGACTGGAGAACTAATTTCTTGTCTTGTCTTGAAAAACAAGGATCATTTCTTGTCATGATCTTGTCTTGAAATCAAGACAAGATCAAGACAAAATCAAGAAGTTGTCAAGGAAATGACGACCCCTACATATCGTATCGGATTTGGTTAAAAAGTAGTTTTTTTAAATATACCCTTTTTTAAATATAATACTAATTAATAAAAAGGGAAGGCCTAAATGAAAAAAAAATATTTTTCATAAAAGTTTCCCTTATCTCTTGACAAGGTAATAGAGCAAATCCCATATTTTTTGCTTGTAAGCTAACAAACATATCACAATAAAATCATATACATATCGTACCGGATTTCGTTAAAAAGTAGTTTTTTAAAATATACCACTCAATTAACAAAAAGAAAAGGCCCAAATGAAAAAAAATATTCTTCATAAAACTGTATAGACTTAACCTTAAAAAAAATTAAAAAAGCAAGAGCCGCCGAATCGAGACCTAACCACCTAGACCACTCGGCCACGAGAGCTGTTGGAACAGAACGATTGCATCACGAAGCCATGGCGCGATTAGGTGCGCAAATCAATGAGCTTTTGTAGCGCTACAGAACCTAACCGATTTTAGCACCCTGGTACCATCGTATGTGAGCATGTGTAAATATTCCTCCTAGCGCGCGTTTAGAAGTTTCACTTCAATCACATTTCAATAATACATGTTGCTTTATTTTTTTTACTTATTTAAATTTTGGCAAATATTTTTTAACCACATAGTGTCTGGCTGGACCGTGACTTGATCGTGGTATATCTAAAAAGAATGTTTAAAGAACGAAACTAAGGCACAGCAGCACCCGAATGTCGAATTAACGGCAGCTAAAATCACGGTACGGTACGTGAAATTAGGATCCATCTCTAGCCATAGAATCTCCCTTTAGAGTGTGTGCCACTGCCATAAAAATCATGTAAATCGTGGAAATATGTAATGAAAATAATAAATAATAAAGTAAAGCGTTAATAATTAAAGATACTCACCATCTTTTATGTTAATTCCATCTTCTCTTCGACAAGCACGAATCCACTGATTTGCTAACTCATGTTTAGGGAAACGAAAATAATTAATGTTACTCCATTTGGTGGTCCTATATTATTGTTCTTACAAGTAGCCACATCACAGTTCGGCATAATTATACTATAAGTTTTTAATTTAAATAATCCTATAACATATATAAACACAAAACAAATCTAAAAATTCACTTAACTAAATAAACTATGACAGCGTCAAAAATTATTTTTTCCCGGGTGACGTAGATGCGCGGGTGAGTCAAAAACGAGTCTAGAAATCAGCATAACGTTATATGTGTATCGTGGTCAATAGAATTTATTTTTGTATCTGACGTGTGGCGAAACGGTATCGGAACAGTTGCGAAACAGAATGTTGTAAGTTTTTTGCCTCCCTTCGAAATGGAAAACATATACAACTTTTATCAAGCCTGAACGTACTCAGATATATGATACACGAAACACGAATTAGTTTATTCAATGCTTGTCCACGGGAGTCATTTATTTATTTAATGATGTGGACCCAAGAGAATTTTCTAAAATTAATTGAAGATATACATTCTACATCTTGTTTATGTGATGTCACTTGTACGGACTATAAAAACGGCAATAAAAAATATACATAGCTTATAATCACAATTTCGCCGAGAGCACAAAAAAGTACAGGGTTCCAAAAGAAGTGGTATCTCACCAAATAAATGTTGCTGGTTTGGATATTAGCCACTTTGGTTTGTCTTGCAAGGAAATGAGTCCAGAGGTAGTCGAAATTCTGACAACCCAAAATACTGACAACACCTTTTGTTATATAACAAGAGATAAAAAATAAGCTTTAAAAATTTTTTATTTTTTTTTGTTTAGTTTTTTCTATAATTGCATTATATGAAATATTAAGTAAATCGTTAGTGGAAAAACCTTACGTGCATAACTGCTAGTCCGTGTATTATGGTAAAAATATATTGCAATGAAATTGATCCCTCAGTGGGCATAATATTGTTACGTTTTTCCGTGAGTTCTGACAAAAGCACAACTTTTACTACTTTAGAATAATACTCTTTTTATTCTTTATTACTGTATACAATTGAACATACTAAACTACTCTTATAACTTTACAACTAATAGATCTTGACAATTCAGCACTCAATGATTAACACTGCAACACTCGTTCCGCACCTATTTATATCCAGTCGCATATCTATCAGGACTAATCTGGAAGCGTCCGCTCGCTTCTGTATTATTCTCGGCACGGCCGCACTATATCGAGAATTTTCTCGGTCAGGGATGACTCATACGAACGAACGTGGAAGCGCCAAACTTAGTTGTATAGGGTAGCACAAAAACATTCCGATGGTTGCTAGCCGTTGCATTGCTTCCCTCTTTCATTCGGTTCTAAGGGCTCTCGAAATCTTTGTACTTGACAGTTTCTTTTGAAATGCCCAGTCCTGCCACATCTATGGCACTGATTTGACACATTTTGGTTACGTGGCCTATCTTCTAATGGCTCCCGGAATCTTTCTACTCGACGGTCTCTTTTAAAATGTCCAGTCCTACCACATCTGTAGCACTGATTTTTAACATTTCGGTTACATGGCCTAACTTCTCGTGACTTCCGAAGTCACCCCTAGGCCTGAAGAACTTCGGTTAATTTCTTCAAAATTCCGCCCATCCCAGTTAATTTACAACTGTTCGTCAGCTTTTCTTCCTGGATGGATACGGTCCTGATTGTTGGCTTAGAGATGTCACAGGCCGCCTCGATTTTCAGGGCATTACCCAAACCTTCATGGCTTTTATCAAATTTGGCTAGACGTAGCATCTTCTGAGTTTCTGGATCTCTGATACCATCCACGAAATATTGAGCAGCAAGTTCCACTTTAAATTCTTCTGTTGCTCCCGGGTAGACCAATTGAATAAGACGTCAACATCTGCTTCAAACTCTTGCAGGTTTTCCAGGTTTCTGATATCGAGATTTTACTTGTGCCAGATAGAGTCGTCTTCTTATTCGATGTTTGTCTCTCCAGTGCAGTACAATGTCGTATTCCCCCTGATGGCTGATATGAATGGTCTGTGTTAGTTCCAGGGCATATGCATGAAGCGCTACCCTAGTGATGTAGCCATTTCTTCGTTATTTCAACCGTTAGCAACAGCAGCGGCTTCAAATTGTCTTCCGTACATTGTTCAGGATGTTTGGCCGTCATATGTTGGAGGTTTAAGATTATGTCCTGTAGCGAATACCCTCTCGGCGAGTCTTTGATTTTTAGTCTGATAACTTCTACTTGTAGATTCCTCGTTTCTTCCTGTACGTCTCCTACTCCTTTTTGTACATTACCAACTAATTTTTGTACATTTCCAGCTTCTTTTTGTACATATTCAACTTCTTTGTGTACATTTTCATCTTGTTTTTTGCATTGTCTACTCTTTTTCCAAATTTCTCATTTTGTCCGTCCAATATTTTCTGTAATTTTTTAAAAACGTACACGTGTCAGGCTTAGTTGTATAGGGTAGCACACAAACATACAGATGGTCGCTAGCCGTATCATTATAATCACGGAACTCTTCACGAATATTCTGTACTTCATTCGCGGCTCTTCTTGGTATATTTTTTATTTCGTAAAGCTAGTGGCGCATTATTACTTGTTACTCTTCATGTTCAAGGAATAAGGTTCAAGTCGAAATTTTCTGAATCAAACGTAGGGTGGGCGAATATGAAATTCTTGATTATGTTTCTTCGCAAAAAGTTATGTATATAAATACATGCCAAAGTAATACTTTCGACGTTATCAATATGCAAATCGATAGCTTTAAGAAGAAGCCTAAATTTAGCACTCTTTATGTCAAAAACGTTTCCTATTATTCATCTTGCTCTGCTGAGCCTTGTTATTGAATACATGTTCTGTGATGAACTTCCAGGCTTGTGTCTCGGGTAAGGTTTCATAATGTTAGTTGATAATGCAAATGCATCATCAGCTACAAAAACAAGAAGAAGAGACTTTTCCCTCGTCGGCAGAGGTTCTTTTTTTCTTTTTTTTCATAAAGTGAAATCTGTTTGAGGACACCACTGTCCCAAATACGACCTTGGGAACCCACATCAGCTTATATGGTATTGTAGTTCGCATCCGCAACATCAAGCAATGCAATACTGTGGGTGCTTTTATAGTTAAAGTAAATCTAATATTTTTAGATGTTATTACTTGTACTAAGAAAAAATGGAAGGTGAAGGCACTGGAGTGAAGCAGGTGTTTGGGTTGTATGAAAACACTTAAGGAAAGTGTCTTAAAACGATATAACTTCCCAACTTATGGGGAGCACGTCGCAAATAAATTACGAAGCTGTGGTAGAACTGATTTTGAGATTGTCATTGCACAGAATTATATCGATAATATTTTATTTAATTTGTCCATGGGCATTTACGGTCAATAAATACGCAGCCAAAGTCAGTAATTTTTACGTTATCCACCTGTAACTGTAATTCAAAGTCATGAAAGGTTGGAGTATAGCTGCGGTTCATCCTCTACTGTTTCATCAGCTGGTTTTTCTGAATGGATCTTAAATCCATTGACTCACGCACTTTCCACTAATATAAACGAGTTATCCGATTGTAGAGTTTCTTCTGTAACTGAAGTATCTACTCGCGGACTCGTAGGAACACCCCCTTCTCTATTGCTGGAAAACGTTTTAGCCAATTCCACCAGTAGCTCAGTAAAAATATTTATATCTTCATATTGTTTGTTCTACCATGCTTCATTTATTTTCATTAGCCCATATACTTTAACAGTACAATGATAGCCTTAGGTATTTCCGGAACAATTTCTGAAATCGATTGCTTGGATATTTTGAAAATGTATGCCGGCTTGTGTAGGAATCTTCACTGGCAAGAAATCGAAGGGCGTCAGCTAACCTTATAGATGGATTGTCTAAATGTAGTATTTTTCCGATCGTAGATTGTAGATTGCTAGGAAGTCATTTCGCCTAGTTTCAGCCGCCCAGCACTGCTACTTTACAGATATTTTCTGCATGACTCTACAACTTAATTTGTGTTCAAGAGACGTAGGCTTCGTCCAAACGAAGCTATTTTCTTGGGAAGTACTTGACTCACTCCTTGAGGTGATAGCTGTACTCCTTCAAGGTACTTGAGGCTTTTGCAGAGTTGGGTTGGACATGACAGAGTAGATGTTCTGCGGTTTCAGCTGCATTATTGCAAAATCTGCATTGGTCGTCTTCTGCTTTGCCTATTGCCTTTAGGTAGTATTTTACCGGGCAATGCCCAATAAGCAGTCCGGCGAAAGTTCTAATATCTGCTCTGTTCATGTCTAAGAGCTGTTCTGCTCTTTTCGCAGGGATGGTAATAAACATTTTCGCCTGTCTTAGTCCTGTAGTGTTTCTCATTTGTTTCGTTCTTCGGTGATGTGGCTCTTCATAAGGCCACAGTAGGGCTCTGGACCATGTTATGGTGTTCCAGCTCCTTCTTTCGCAAGGCAGTCTGTTTTTCGTTGCCCTCTATGCCTCTATGGCAGGAACCAGGAACCCACATTAAAGTTACCTGGTTGCGTGATGCTAATTGTTTTAGGGTTTGCTTACATTCCCAGACTAGCTTTGACACGCACTTGAAAGCTTATAGAGCTTTTAGAGCCGCCTGACTGTCTGAGAATATGCAGATGTGCTTTCTATGAAGTCCTTGTTTGAGGCACTCTTTTGCGCATATATTTATGGCGAGCACTTCCGCTTGGAAGATGGTCATATATTTGCCTAGCGGTTTGGAAAGCTTACAGTTTGGACCTGAAATGCCCAATCCTGCTCTTTTCGCTAGTTTTGAACTATATGTGTACCACAGCGATGAGTTGTCGGCCTGAGGTAGCTTTTTACTCTCCCATGATTGGCGGTTATCAATAACCACTGCGAATGGGACATCTAGATCTATCATGACCGTCATTTGGTCACTTGGTTTGCTGACATTTTCCAGGTTTATTTCTTCACAGATGCGCAGGTGACCAGGCTTGAATTTGCCTATTTGGAATAGCCTGTGAGCACTAATAATCGCCTCCCTCTTCACACTGAGATAAAGAGGAGGCATGTTCAGCATTACCTCTAAGGCTGCGGTAGGACCCGTTGACATTGCTCCTGTTATTCCCAGACATATCAGCTTTTGCACTTTAATAAGTTTAATCTGAGCGGTGACATGCTGGGGTTTTAGCCACCATACCAGCGAGGCATAGGTGTGACCGTGGGCTTTATTGTTGTTTGGTACCATTTTTGGTTTTAGGCCCCATGTCTTGCCAACTAGTTTGCGGCATGTCCAAATTGCCGCTGTGGCTTTAGAGATGTTGTTCCCTAGATGCTTGTGCCAGGTAAGTTTACGGTCAGTGTGACCCCTGAATATTTTACCTCGGTGAAAAAAGTTAACTGTGTTCCCTGTAGAATGGGCGTTCTCATTTCTAGCTTCCTTCTTTATATAAACGGGATAAGAATGGTTTTCTTAGGATTTAGGGAGAGTCCCTACCCTTCACTCCAATCTTGATGATGTTTAGAGCATTTTGCATGCGGTTTGAAATAACGCCTTCATGTTTGCCCTTTATTATTACTACTAGGTCGTCTGCGTAGCCTAGGACTATAAATCCAGCTCTACTCATAGTGGTAAGGATTTTGTTCACTACTAGTGTCTACAGTAGAGGAGAGACAACACCTCCTTGAGGGCACCCTTTCACTGTGCTGACGGTTTGCTGACGCTCCGTTTATTTCTGCTGTTACGAAGCGGTGCTTTAGCATCGTTTCTGCTCATCTTATTATTGGGAGATCAACTTCCCACTCTTGAAGTGCTCTTCTGATTGACTGATGTGAGGTATTAACAAATGCTGCCTCTATGTCAATGAACGCAGTAAGAGCAATTTCTTTGCATTCGATTGTCTTCTCTACGTCTCTAACTAGACAATTCAGTGCACTTAATGTGGGTTAGACGTTTAGCTTCTTATGTATTGGTCGATTGCTTTCTCCATTGTTTTGAGGAGAAAGGAGGATAGGCTGATGGAAAGGTATGATTTTGCTTCGTCCTCCGGGCGTCGGCCAGTCTTAGGTATATCACATTTGCCTCCCTCCCGCTAGTGGTATATGTCCTAGGATAAGGCTGGCTTTGAAGATTTGCTGTAGGTGTACCTTCTGGATCTCATAGCTTTTCTGAAGCAGGGCAGGGAAGATCGTCTTTCCCGGGGGATTTGTAGGGCTTAAAGCTATTGATTTGCCATTTTCTTCTATTGTTAGTGAAGATTTTTCCTGCCAGTCTTTTGTATCTCTCGTTCGGGTTCTGAAACCCTTCGTTGTGAGGATTAGTCTGGTTCTGGGTATCTTCTACGATTTGTGATCCAGGAAAGTGAGTCTGTAAGAGTACCTCTAAACTTTCCTTATGATCTTTGCAGTATTCTCCGGTTGGCTTTTTTAATAGGCCAATACCGTTAGAATAATTTTTTGAAAGGATTTTTTGTAGACGCTGTGCTGGGGCTAACTCGTCTATGCCCTCATAGAATTGTCTGCATAATCTCCTTTTAGATTTAGTAAGTTCTTTGTTGTACTATGTGAGGGCTGTTCTATACTCTGCCCAGTTTCCAGTAATTTTTGCCTTGTTAAACAGCTTTCTGGCATCGCGTTTTAAAGCGATTCAGTTCCCCGTTCCACCAAGGCAAGTCTCTGTGGATTACCTTTTGTAAAACGGGACGCCTGTTTTCGTAAGAGTTTCTGATTGAATTAATTAAACTGTTAGATGTTGTCTCTGGCTCTTAAACAGTGTTTGGATTGCTAGGGACTTCATTTAGACTCAGACAAAGACTCTCTACGTAAGATTTTGGGAACTCGTCTCTTCTGAGAGATTTGCTGTTGCCTGTAAATCAAATCTTATTGATTGATTATCTGGCAGGGAGGGTTCATTTGGTACATGCCAGTTGGTTATTGTGCCAGATGTGAATGAGTCAGCTATAGTTATGTCTAGGACTTCTTTTCTGACTGCATTTATGAAGGTGGGTTTGTTACCTATGTTGATAATATCTATATTATTAGAGTTTAGATACTCAAAAAAGCACTCACCCCTTGGATTTATGTCGGTGCTACCCGATACAATGTTGTGGTGTGCATTGGCGTCAGCCCCGATGATGAAGTGTCTGTTTCTTCCCTTGCACCTGGTGATGAGTCGTCGCCGTCGCACCATCTCTGGCGGGGCTTGATTTTCTTCCCCGGGGAAGTAGGCTGAGACTATTACGATGTGCCTTGATTCTCCCTCTGTTGGCACTTCCACAATTGCCGTTGCCAAGTCATGGGTGATGAATTCTGAAACGGGTAGCAATTTTAAATTATTGTCGAGCAGCAATTTTGCTCTTGGTCTGTCATGTTTCGTGTTATATCAATTTACATGATTTAGTCTTGAGGCCCCTGATGCCTCCTTCGTTGACCCAGGGCTTTTGTAGTAGCCCTACGTTGATTTTTTGTCCAAATGGTATTTTTCTAGGCTCGCTGTTAACGGCTTTTGAATGCTGAAGATCTATTTGGATGCATTTGACTAAAAGTATTTCCTTGCGCATTTGTTTTTGGTTTCTGTTTTGTCGACTGTTCAGGGTCTTCTTCGACTTTATTGACACTTTTGCCTTCAGTCGGTTCTGCCCCTTGACCGGCGCCGCCTGCTTTTGAGGAGCCCGTTTTCTCCTGGTTACTATCCCTTGTTTAAGGTTTCGTTGTGTGACCAAACTTGTAGCTGATCACATAGTCTCCTTTCTTGAGTTTATCTGCGGACGCGCTGTCCACCGAGAGAGTCAGTGTGACCAGATGGCCATCAGCGATTCATCTTATACACCGGTACACACTACATTGACGCAGAAATATTAAATTGCGTTTATAGTCTGGACACGCGACATTGTATACAAACTGTACATACACTGTCCCTATGCAACGCTTTGTAACTGCATATATACTATATACGGTTTCGAAACATTGTTCGGAAACATTGTATCTAATCTGGATTAAGCTTTCCGAGGGGCGCTCAAAAAAGCGTCAGAAGATAATAATAATAATAACGAACTTAACTAATGCAGAACGTGGCGTTCAATACGTTTCGGTGAAATAACATATGTTATATACAAAAAGAGATGTGCGGCAGTCGGTTTATATAACTATTTTAAAAAACCTGTTGACTAGAACCATAGAAAATTCCCTGTCCAAAGCTGATTCTAATCGTTGTTTATTTTCTATTTCAGCAAAACACTTGGTTAATTATTAATATACTGGTTCATCTAATAATTTTGTTTATATGGTCTCACAAGTTGAAGAACACAATTGCAGACAAGCACGCAGTAAAATTGTTCAACGAAAAGTTCGGCACAGATAGTAGTTGTTATATGAAGGTAAGTAAATTGATGCTTTATAATTACGGGGGCTGATATGGGGAATAAGCGAGAAGAATTTTTTTCGGCGTTTGAATATCGCCCATTGTTATCATACAACAAAATTTAAATTATAGTCTGTTCAAAAATATTTGCCAGCACACAACCTCAGTTATACCGCACAGAGCAGGTACAAAGATCATTTTTTTGTGTATATACTGGACACAATAATTTCTTAAGGAAAATATACTTTGCATAACAATTCAGGTAGTTTCTAGCTATTATACATAGGGTCGTAAACTTAAACCAATGGATAAAGGGAACCCTTTCGGTCAAGTATGGTACCAATAACGGAAGTTAACTATTAATATTAAGAAATCACCTAGTAAAATATTAGGGCGATTTTCTGAAAAGAACCGATATTTTTTAATTATGATCTGGAAAAGGAGCTACGACGCGACGTTTTAAGTTTTCAGGTCACCGTCAATCAGTTCAAAAGATTCATCCGAAAATTCTTTGGAAATAACACGTGATTGTCCAGTTTCCTCCATAGGGTTGTCTAGAATTCTTTGTTCCTCCTTTTTTACATGGTTCACAGCATCTCGTCAGTATTGTTCGGCGATTATTTTCATTGATGTATTGTCGGGTTTGAGTAAGAAAACACTGCGATACAGGAATTAATTACTTGTATTTAACTTCAATTCGGTACAATAGACTTAAATCGACAAGACAAGAGATGTTCACCGCTATACAATTCACGTTTGTTCCGGGAAGAAGTAATAGTAGTTGCCTATGTTTAATATCAAGAAATTAATATTTAATTCATTGTGATACCTTACAAATGAATTATTCATGAGTTCATGTAATATATTTATTTTCAATTATCGATCATCCTTTATCACCTGAAAGGATCATTTATTACAATTTTGTGGGACGCAAACCGCTTAACATTTATGGTCAAGTTGATGAGTTCCTTTTTACTGAGAGTTCGTTTTCAGTTAGGAAATTGAAACTATTGCCCGCCCCGCCTTCACCGTCAATATTATTGAAGCAATATTACCGATGCAATATGTGGTAAAATTGGGTACCTCTCTCATTGACCAATAATATCAGTTACGATCGTGCTCTAAACAAAGATGGATTAAATAACAATAATTGCGCTAGCCGTAGCACTCAAGAAGAAGAAAAAGAGGAGCCAATGGAAAGTGTGGATCAATAGCTGAGTAACCGACGAATCATGGATTTGGGGAACTACTCCGAAGATTGACTACGGCAATTTTTAGCGAATGGATGAACAACTGTTTCAGCAGCTTGTTGCATTGGTTTCGCCAGATTTTTTTTGTCTCCAAATTCTTTTTCCTATAAATGTTCTGCTACAAAAACGGGGATACCCTGTATGTTTTGGCAATTTCCTAAAGCCAGGATTTTATTTATTAAATATCGGCAACATTGCTGTTTTTAAGGTTCTGTGTGAACTTTAATCGGATGAAGAATTAGTTAACAAAAGTTTGCGGCGGTATTCATATTAACTCAGCGATTATACCAGAAAACCTAATTTTCGAATTCGATCTGTCGGTCGGTTAAGATTCATCATAAATATAGCGGATCCGGCCAGTGGCGTAGCGTGAGGAAAACATTAAGGGATGCAATGAGCAAAAAGTGGCAAATGCGCCTCAGACAAAAAACGAGCGGCTAAGGATCGCGGGCAACATTAACGCTGATTGGCGCCATGCTTGAACATTAAATTTTCTCATTGTTGGCGACGAAACTAAATAAAATATTACTAATCTTTATTCAAATTATTATAACCCTAAATAATCCAAACTAACCCAAACAAAATCTAAATAATTTCAGCAAAAATACACACAAAATTCCGAATTCGTATTCTACTAAACGCGGAAATCAACAATAATTAATATTCTACCCTATTTTATTTCAAATAAGGCGGGAATTTCCAACTAATAGACGTCGATGTTGACCGCGATCCTTAGACTCGCGTGACGAAAAATTGTCTGAGACCGCATCTAAACTTTGCCAAAGTTTTTTAATATTTTATTCACTGTTACCTTCTTTTATGCTATGGGATATAAAAATGAATCACCAAAGATAAGACATACATCATACATATTTTATTAGCAACAAACCATTTTGTATGCTTACTCACTATCGAATAACAAAAGCGGAGACAAAAACATAGAATTTAATTTTAAGAATTTTTTATAGTTTAATAATTTGTAATTTGTCACTAAGATAAATTACTGAAAGAAGTACGTAATAGTTTTTCTATAATACAGTCACATTTCTCACCAGAAAACGCCCACGATAGAACAGCCGAAAAGGTGACGAGATGTGTTTACGCAATCGCATCACCAAGAACTTAAAACTTGCCACAGTTTAGCCGTTCTCCTAAAGAAGGTTCATTGACTACTCGCGGGCAACACAATGTAATTTCTCGGCCGGCTGATGTGAGGTACACCGACGCATCCTTGCATCGTATTTTTCATTCGCTTCAGGTTTCGTTGGATCAGGGTGATCGCGGTCCACAGTTTAATTATTAAATATTTTTTCTGGATAGGTATTAGTTGTGTACTATGCAGAAGAATTCCAGAACAAGCATGATGGATGGAAATTTATTGTATAGAAATAAAAATAAAATAAATGAACTGAATATTGTGGAATTTGAGATTTTCTAAAGGGATGCGACGCATCACTCGCATCCATGCACGCTACGCCACTGCGGATCCCGGATATTTCAACTGGCAGTGAATCGCATCAGTCATATCTTAAGAATCCGTGAGCAATAAGATAATTTTCCCATTCTCCCTCATTTCCTTTCTTAAACCATTTCCCTAATCCACATGTGATTATCTAATTGGAAGGAAAAATTTAAAACTCGGTAAGTCATATTACAGTCCACGATTATATATAGGCAATTTCCCAATAAATTTTTATTCAATTGGGTATACAAGCATATATATATTAAACACTGTATAAATAGACAATTTTAAAACAAATACAAGAATTCAAAAAACCGTTTTTGTCAAGAGCCACTAAACTGCACTTTTATCAAAA
>JAEQML010072946.1:0-15213 GCA_016904865.1 Pissodes strobi
TTGCGCATAACGATATAAGCGTCGCTTATATCGTTATGCGCAAACTTCGGATGGTTTGAAACCGTTTGAAATCGCTGCTAGAACAAACCTATTATTATTCAGATTATTATTCAGATGCCCAGACGTTTAAACATATTAATTCATGGCCCTCTTCTAAAATGTTCACTTGACTTTCCCAAATCAAAGGATGCCGCCGCAAATGATGAGTAGCTGGTTATTGTGTCTGGTATAGTGTCTTTTTGTTGAAGTTGTTGGAGCAGAAAAATCAATGACCGACATAATATTTGTCTTAATACGATTATGATGAATGTTATCGGTTCAATTAGGATCGAACGATTTAAATTCTTTTCGCAATCGATATGGTGTCGCACTTTAAGGATCTCAGATTGTTCGGCCCAGATTGATCTGTCAAACTTTTTAATAATGTGCAATTTCAAATAGCTTTGGAATAAGAATTTGTGTCGCTAGAGCGAAATTATTTAATATATGAAGTCGTTGATGGAGATCTATTGTACATTATTTTATTTTAAAATGGAAGCCATTTTGCTTTTTTGGTCGAAGAAGACTATGGTCCTGTATCAGGGTCAGTGCATTGTATCGAATACAAATTCACTGGAATTTTATGGTATGACCGGTTTTACTTCATTGCCTACTGTTTTGAAGGTATGCTGCGAGAGCCTTCAAGTGGATAAATGCTCTCTTTAGGTTGCCATTACAATATTTGGCTCTGCCTAGCGATGCTTTATTCAGTTATTCAGTTCTCCACCTTTACAACAATTATCAACTTAAAATAGCAAACAAACTTCAATACGACTGTACTTGACTGGATTCGCTGCTTTATGTAATCTAATGAAAAAGGTGAGAGTGCCTTAGAATTCTTACAAATGTTCGCGGTCTCTCCACAGAATCAAGGTTATGAAACCAATATTGTGTAATATCAGACATGGAGAAATAGCGGCCTTAAGCCTTTGTGGGCTCTCCTAAACTCTTTATATGACCCCATGATTAGGTACCATTAAGGGACTAAATTTAACTTTTTGTAGTAAAAACCTCTTTTGGCGCCTTCAGTACAAACTGAAACAGACGGAGCCATCTGGTGTCAGGTTCGCTTATGAAACACTGATTCGGATAAAGCCCGCTCGAGTAGAATTCAGCCAAGCGAAGTTGGCGGAGCTAGAGAGACATAGCCAATGCATCGCTGCTATACTTTTTTAGATAGATATTTAGCATTTATCTCGAAAACAGCCAAAGAGTCTAGTTTTTAGGCAATGCTTACGGCTAGTCGACGGCTAACTAAGTTTGGTGATCCGAATTTTAAAAGTTTTGTTTAGGACACGATAACTGTCGAAAAAATTTGTTAACTTTCTTTCTATTGAAATTGACGAGAATTGGAAAATGGCAACAATTTTTTTTAAGCGTTTATGTTTTTGAAACAGAGGTCACTAGCTCCGAAAAAGTCGCGAGGATCGAAAAACCCGAAATGATAGTTTGATAGGGAATTTCTACTAAAAAGCTCTCTAAAAGCATCATTGTTTGGAAAATATCGCGAAAATGGACCTTTGGAGGAAAATGAAAAAGTATCGATTTGTATGTCCAAAAAATGTAGTGTGGGTTATTTTTTTTCTCGAAAAATAGTTTTTATACAAAAATCGATTATTTGACGAGAATCTACGTACAAAATCGTACAAGGAGATATTTTAGGAATGGTAATGCCTTTTCTACAGGGGGAGCTAGTTGAATCTAAACGTTTCACCATTTTTTGTTTTGAAACATGTTTGTCACACAAAGAGTTGTTTGCTGTCCTTGGTCTGTGCTCTTTCAGGTTGCGTAGCTCAGATGGTGATAAAAACAACTAAATATTGTGATGCGCATGTCTCTTTATTAGAGAGCTACTAATGGGTTCTTTTTAGACGTAGGTTAAAACGTTGAATTAAGGTCTACTTTAATACACCCTAAGTTACATTGAGTTTAAGAGGTTTGCTTGGTTTACTACAAATTGACATATTTAAATTGGTTTGAATTTAAATAACTGACATTTACTTTGAACTCATATATTATGGGGAGACCATTCAGGTGATTTCCGTAAGGGAGATTACGTAGTTATGGTGGGGTTAGAACATCCAGGTTCTTTTACGTAGATGTACTGTTTAACTTTGGATGAAGGGAGAAGATTTGAATTTGTTACCAATGAACGTTTGCCAATAAGGTACTACCTACTGGTCCAAGTTGTCGTTTACTAGGTTTACACGCCCTTTTATAAAAAAAAATGTTAAATATTTACTTAATGTTTTTCAAACATATTTAGATAATAACCAATAATTATTTTTCAGAATCAATTATCAGGTTTCAAATTTAGATTAGTGTTATTTTTGGAATTCAATAATTAGTTTAGACGTGTCCCTTCTCTATTGGCATTGATCCTCAATGCTTATGGTTAAAACGTTTATAACTCATTTCTAATAAGTGCAAAAAAAGAAAATGATCTCCACAATGTTTAGATTGTACCCTTTTTTTGAGTTAAATTCGAAAACTCACTCCTGATGAGAAGGTATATAATAGTTATTTATGTACCAAGGGTATTAAGTAGATGTTTATGCCCTGAGGGCGACAATGTTACAAAACCGAGGGCCTCTGGTCAGAGGGTTTATAAGTCGCCCGAGGGCGTACACATCTATTAATACCCGTGGTGCATACAAACTTTTATGTCATACTAATTCGTTATTGCTTTCACAATATGTAAATATTTAAAAAAATACGAATTCAATTCAATTATTTGAGTCCATAAGGTGTATTTTATGCCCGCACGGGCATAAAGTAATCCATTATGTCAATGGTATCTAAGGTATAAAAACACAATAATGTACTAGTATGACATAAAAAGTAAAAGAACTTCCCTAATGACTAAAGATTATTACCGATTATCTTAAACCATCTTTTTTAGTAAAAAAGTTCAAACTCATTTCTAATGAGTAGATTATATATAGAAAAAAGAAGGGAACAATCTCTCTACTGGTTAAATATTGGTTCGATTGTTCAAAAACATCTTTCATAGCTCAATTCAAAAAGAATGTTTAAAGGTTGTAAAAAGAAAGAAAATAAAGATCGTCCCTAATGATTAAAGAGACATATTGCACCATTTCAATATTAGATGCATGTTACATATTGAAGCACCAATCTTGGTCCTGCCTATAGCATAGTTCGATCCTGCATTCTAACGATTGGTCACCCATGCTAACCCCTACTCAGTTCAGAATAATTGTTGTGGGGTCTCCACTTGGCTACTCTTTGTACGAAGGCTATTTTCCATCTGACCGACTAGCAGGACGCCACTGGATGGTGCTCCGTGTACATGAAAAAATATTAACAAAAGATTAGTAATCAATATTGACAATTATTTTTTTTCCTATTTTTTTTGCTTGACTCAGTCTAGCAGTTAATATAATAATATTTTTGCCAAAGTTACTGAAGCATGTTAATTTTTATTATTAGAACATGTGCTCTAATTTTATATATTAGGAATATATCTGTAATTTAATATGTTTTTTTATTTATCGTTATCGGAAAATATGTCAGTTATTATTGAATCATATAGTATATAGCGAGGTATATAGTGATATTTGTCTACATACTTTAACCGTTATAAAATGTAAGTAAAGTCCGTTCAAGTCTATTGCGCTGTTACGTCATATCATTCCATCTTTCTTTATGCAATGAACGTATGTACTAAATTGGTCCGTCAAATTGGAATCTTTGACATCGATTTCGATTGGCGTCAATGTAAAAATATCATAACGAAAATAACAGATTTAATTCATTTATTGATTTGTTGGTAGTTGGTTTGTGTTTTACGCTAATAATTGCTAATAAAAATCGTTTTGAGATGCCCCACCGGTTCAGTGAGAAAGAGCAAGCTTTAATTTTAAAATTAATGCATAATTTCACACGTGAAAAAGATGCTAGTATGCCACTTTTACCCTGGAAAGCTGTGCACAATGTAAGTAATATATATTTTTTATTTGTTTGATAATACTACAAAATGATATCTCTAGAAAAAATTTATTTTTGATGTGTAAACATCTTACGCGGCAATATGAGGACAAATCTCGGCAAATGAGACGGAAATGCGCAAATCAATTCTAGCCGCTAGGGCGGTATTATATACAATGTTTCCATTTAAAATCGTTTTAAATTGATTTTAGACGATAAAAAAGCATATTTTAAGTCAAACGAACCGTCAAAAGTATTATTTTTTAATTATTATATTCGCAGTGTATTTGGATCCATAGCACAGCTTATTCTTAATGGACGGTTGAATTTAAAATGAATTTTCGCTTCAAAATCCACGACAAATTCGTCCGAAGCCATGGCTATCGGCGTAAAAAAGTCCGAATTTTCGGATTTTTATTCAATTTAATCGTTTTTAAACGGATTTTAGACGATAAAAAGCATATTATTATTTTAAATTAAACGAACTGTCAAAAGTTTTATTCAGATGCCCAGACGCTTAAAACAATATTGTCATAGCCCTCTTCTAAAATTTGAAAAAGTTGATTTTTGACTTTCCCAAATCAAAGGATATCGGCGCACGATTACTAGGTAAATAAGCTGTTGTATGTATGTTGATGTTATTCCTAGTGGCATTATATTTTCATGTCGAATTTGTGCATTGAATTAATCCATTCCGAAGCTGCCATAAGTAATAAGTATGTAAAATTGATAAAAACGGAACGCGCTCTGGCTAGTGTAAAAAATAACGTACGATTCTATCTAAGACGTACGGATCTTTTATTTTGACGTCAGAAAATCTGACGTAACAGCGCAATAGCCTTGAATGGACTTTTATTAAAATTTCGATATTTCCTACCATGGTATTGTCACAGCTTAGTACAATCAGCTAGGACACTCCGCTCGTGAGAACGGTTTGCGCCGATCCTTGCGCATGGCGCCATTATGGGGAAGATCACGGCACTAGCGTCGGTAGCGGCTATTTGTTCCTTAGATTTTGAATTAATTGAACATAGGCGTAGTTAAAAGTGTTGATACCGATTTCGTGTTTCTATAACTAGCGATATCATGAGTTTCTCAAAGATGGGACACGTTTGTGCCGCTAAAGGATGTATTAATAAAAAATATAATTGTGATAGGAGCTTCTTTCGGTTTCCTACTGATAAAAAGAGGTAAGTATCTAATTATAACTACGATATATGTAATATTTTCACGGCTTAGTACAAAGCTGTGATATTTTGTTGGGTCCACATTTCAACTTGAATATTCTTATTGTATATTATGGGGATGTCTGTGCAAAGCAATGAATGTTTTGTCATATCATGCCATCATTCTTTATGTCATCAACTTACTTCGTAATTATATACTGGTAATAGTTATTTGTATGTTTAAAGCGCAAAGTAACGGATTACCGCCTGACAAAGGATGTTACTGTAATCTTTCGAAAACGGCAATATTATTTTGCGCTCGAAAAACACACAAAATTATTTCTACAGTCCCATTTTTATAAATTAAATGCACATTTTTCTCTATACTTATTCTGAAATTTGCAAATGACTGTCAGTTTTGACATATTGTATTCGGGCATATTTAGAACAGGAATGCCAGCAACAAACTGTAACAAACGCACAACTGTCATTTATTTATCTTCGGTTTCCATAACCATTCATAGCACACTCGACGGAAAAAGTGAGAATTTTCTCAAAATATTTGCAGTAATAGTATATTGTGCAACAAGTGTTGAAGTGCAATTTATGTCACTCGCCTACGGCTCGTGAAATCAAACTTCACACTCGTGTGAAAAGTGATTTTTCATACGCGTTACATACTGTACTTTTTTCTACGAATGCAAATAATATTACTATTATATAATATTTATCAGATATATACCTAGTTTACAAAGACCATACAAACACTTCTACAGCAATTTGTGTAACTAGTTAACGAGTAGCTATTGACATGCCAGGGCTGGGACAACACTCTACCCGTGGCGTCCTTTTAGGGTTTCGCCCTTAAATTTTGGAGTTATTCTTTTCATATCTTTGGAAAAAGGCGCCATTCATCGGCCGTCTCCTCTTATGGCTTAGCCTTCCCCCGGGGGAACCATTTTTGACATATTCGGAAAAGGGAGCATCCGGGGGTGAAGCCCTAAATTGGGACTCCTTAAGGCCCAAAGCCCTGAAATGGGGCCCCTGGTGGGCGAATCTTTTGAATGGGGCCCCCCGGCGTGGGTGTCTCATATTTGAAACATTTGGAAAAGAGGTTCTCCCCCTGGGGCGAATCCCTAAAATGGGGCCCCAGGGAGGGCAAACTCTAGAATGTGGCCTATGATACGGGAGTCCCATTTTTTACAGATGAAAAGAATGGGCCCCCCTGAGGCGAAGCCCTAAAATTGGCCCCAAGCCTTAAAAGGGGACCCCTGGTATGAGAGCTCAATTTTCTACAGTTTTGCAAAAAGGGGCTTCTGGGGGGGTGAAGCCCTAAAATTGAGCCCACTTTTTTACTGGGAATGGGCCTCTGAGGGCGCAGCTCTAAAACGGAGAAGAAGCTCTTTCATCTAAATACCCGCATAAGCGTGTGAAAAGTACACTTTGCCCACGTCGTATGCCAAGTATATTTTCCACTCGATGTTTGAAATGTCCAGTTTTCAAGAGCAGTTGTTAGTGCGTTTTTGCCTATTATCAAGGCAGTCGGAGTAAAAATTATATTTAAGAGTTCGCATTTTATAAAAATATTAACTTTAATTTTAAAAATATAAAAAAAATAAATTAATCATATGGAGGAATCAATACAATTATTATAGTGTAGGTACTTTTAGTCACAAACGGTTTTGATGTCAATTTATTTTCGCGTCGCCCTCAAAATAGTGTATCTATTGTTAAGAAATAAATAATAAAATTGTAAAATATTCAAAATACCCATGTAATCATTGCATTTTTTACTGATTCCTTTCAAATGTATGTATTTTTGTATTTATTTTAATTTAATTACCTAATGTTTATTTGTGGTTTGACCATATTTTATGTTTGTTTTATTTTTCGACTTGTGAAATTACACCATGTATAACTCTTCTTAAATAAATAGTGTCTTTGCATTGTTCCAATATGTTTATTAATTTATTTTTCCTTCATGAATACGATAATCACTAATAATCGGCATAGCACCTAGCACCCGAGTTTAACCAATAACCTGAAAATACGGTACTGTAATTCAAAAATAAAATATCCTTAATACGGCGCTGGATTCTCTCCCCGGTGCGAGAGCGACAGCGCGAGTTTCGCCTATCTTGCATCTTTTTCTGTTCCGGGCTAATATTTCAATGGTGCCGGCCGAGAGACTTCCAGCTGATTGTTATACTAAGCTGTGGTATTGTTCTTGCTTGGCCGTCAGGATGATGCTTCGCAGTTCCATGTTCTCAGGTATCGCCGTCATTGTTTTTGTTTTTGCTGGTGGTTGTTGATGGTGAATTACTTTCTGTTGAAAATTAAAACTTTTATCAGCAAATATGCTGGTCTATTTATATATTTGGCCTGATCCAATAATGTTAAACTGTTACTTATTATGTTTATAATTTTATAACATCGATTGTTTGCTGCCAATAATAGCAATTATTATCGAGATTGTTTTGAATAATATTAATAATAATATCGGATACTTAAAAAATATATGTATTATTTACTTCTTTTGGCCGGCCTCAATTATATTATCATTAATGGTGGTTTTATTTAGATAATTAGTACTTTTAATTATCGTTGCCGTCGTCCTTCCTAGACCGCGCTTTCTCCAAGAAAAATGACATGTGAATAACTACTCTTTTCTCTCATGTAGCTCTAGTTAATAAAATTTTTATTTATTATTTATATTAGGTCCTCTTGGTGGATTGATGCTGATGACTACTGGATATGCCCGAATGTGTATCGAAAGTGACAAGCTTCTGTTTGTACTTTGCAGTACCAAATTACGGTGTATTTCAATCGACTTTGTCGCCATATTTTGAGCGTATGTACCTGTTTTCTGTATACTTCCTGTCATATATGTTTTTTATTTCCTATTTCATATGTCTATATTTTAACGTATATTCGACGTTTCTATAAATAATGTCTATTTTAGTAGTTTGCTGGCTTCTTTATTCTATGATTCCTTGTTCTAAGTGTGCTTATTCTGTTTCCTTTTGCTATGCCGGCTTCTAATTTTTTAGATATATTTACATATATAACTGTTAATTTATGATATATGCTTCTTAAACTTTCGCTTTAACTGTTTTTCTCGTAGGTTTTTTGGACCCTAAGTTGTTCTTGTGATTTTCTCCATCTGATATTTATCACTACTGCCATCCTAGCTCAACTTACTTTTCCTTGTGTTCTATCTATTATAACTCTTTCTAGTTTAATATCTTCTCATATAGATTTTATATATACCTCTACAGGGAACTCTAATTTCATCTCCTAGTTGCTCATATATTTTGCGGCCCAAGTGCCTCATTTACGATTTTTCCTGTAAGGTACTCACTTATCTGAGACAGTTGGTTACAATAATATTCCTGATACGACCTAGATGTAATTTGGGCTTAAATCTCCCTTTTCTAATTTTTTTTCTTAGTTTCTGTTGCCCATTTCTTTCATTATTATAACTCTATTTCCTAGTTACTTATATCTCTATTTTACTCTTCAGTTTTTCTTTTAGTCTAATGCCTACGTGGTTCTACTATGACTTTCCCAGTAAGTAACTGTTAACACTTGCATTCTCAATTATTATAACTCTTATCACTCAATTTCTTATTTTTGTTCTCTAACGCCTACGTCTTTTACTATGATTTACCCACTAAAGTACTTATACTCCACACTTTATTTTTTCTCCAAAATTGATAGTAGTCTTTCTTCGAAGTTTTTTCGTTTTCCTTGTTTCTAATTTCATTACTCTTATTTTCTTGACCAATTCCTTCTTCCTCCGTAACTTCCACCTTCTCAACTCAGAATTAGATTCTTGAACATCTCCTGTACTATCGTCTCCTCTTTCTGGTTCTTCCTTTTCTTTGACTTTCTTGTCACTAATTGGTAGATTCTCGGTCCACAGCTCATTAAATGGCAACATTCGACATACGTGCATCATATCTGTGACTTTCTTTTTACTATCTATCTTTACCGTCTCGTAATATACTTAATTTATATTTCTCAGGATTTCATAAGGTCCAGAAATCTTAGACGTTATTTTTTAATGCACCTCACTTGATTCTGTTTCCTCTTCACTTAGGGTTGTAATATGCCTAAAATGAATGCATTTCCAACTCCAATTAATTTTAATTACTCCATTTCGATTTTTGCTATTAAACTGATGTGAAATTGCAGCAAATATTTTTTTCTTCAAACGTCAGTAAATCCATCATTACTCGACTGTGTAGGCGGCAGTGAAGTTTCGTTTTTCCTCCGCCGGAGCTTTACTTTTCACTTTTCCGCCGGCGGAGGTAAAAGTGTTGTCATATCAACATAGATACAATACAAACAGACATCAAAATAAGCGTCAACAACTCAAGAGTTATTAAACTAAAATTTGTATTTATCACTCAATTTGTGACTGCATTTCTAAAAATCACTAATTTAGGAACAAATTGGTTATTATTTAATCGAACTTACTCAATAACTGCTTATCAATACGGAATTAAAACGCAATCGAAGACGAAATTTTAAAAAAATAATTATTGTTGACAGTGTCCACTGACAGCTTTATGTGACATTACTATAGCAAGAAACTGAGCCTATTCACCGACACCGCACCGGTCTAAGCCGCCTTGCGAACCCACTTATCTTTAATAAAAAAAATTATTACTATTAAAAAGAGACGTTTTTGAATTAATTTGTCGACATTTGAAGAAAAAACAGCATATTTTATTTGGAGGAAAAGTTACTTTTCATGGCTTGCTCTCTATTACCAGCCTCACTCCGTTCGGCTGTTAAACACGAGCGCGCCATGAAAAGTATTACTTTTCCTCCATATAAAATAATATACTATTTCTAAAAATAAATATACTCATGTAATTCTATAGAAGAGTTGTTTATTTGCTAACTTATTTAAATATTTATTATTGAAATTTAATATAATTGCCATTAAGTAAATAGGTGCTTGATAGGTAAGCTACTTATACTATAAATAATTTTGATCTTTAATTTTCTAGAATTGTTTAATTTCTATTGCCATTGCGGCAAGGGATACAAATACGCTGCCGGACTCTCTGCTCATCAAAAATATTCGTGTGATAAAGAGCAGAAACAATTCAAGTGTCCATATTGTCCGCACAGAGCAAGGTACAAGTCAAACTTGACTGCTCATATTGGAAATCCAAAGTGCGAGAAGAGTAGAAGTGCTGCTGAATCCAGTGAATCCGAGGGTTAAGGGGATTGTTACCAAGAAAATGTTACGTTAAATTGAATTACACATACAGGTTGTTCTAAATTTGGCCTGGATGGATGGCAGTTTGCTCATTATTAGTGATGAAAATGGTTAAAACATTATTCTTGGTGAAAATTGACATAAAAAAGTAATAAATTCATTTTAATTATATAATTAATTTTATATATTCAGTACGTTCAAATGGTCAGACATAAATATTAGTTAATTTCGATTATTTTGCTTTTGATTACAAATAAAATATATTTGAGTTATTATTCGAAAGTTCTCCTTTTCTTTGATTCAAGTATAGGGCGAGTCAAACGACTTATTAGAAGACTAATTGCAGCAAAATCATATATTGGATGACCCATTATTGCGAGGATGTAAGGTATCTCCATTTCTATAATAACTAAGAAAACAATCTTTAACAAATGTTGTGTGAATCCTTGAGAGGTATAATCTGAAAATAGTTCTGGTTTCACCAGGCACACCAAAATTGTCTCTTAAATAGCATGACCTATATAATTCAATATTTTATTTGTCATAAATTCAATTATTTTCGAAATGCTGACTATTGAAAATTGACATTTTGGACAATTTGGAACGCTCCAGAATCTAAAGAGTTTTACTTAGAACGAAAAGGCTTGCACTTTCCTAACTTAGTTTTTGGAATTCTTCGGCAAAATGCACTGCAACACAGTTTTATCCACTATGCAGAAGAGTTGGCAGTGACACCATTGAGTTCTGCTACTACTTTTCAATGTGAAATATTTATTCAACTAAGTTCTAAATGTTATTTTGAATGCCGAAATTACATATGGTCTCAATAGCATGGATATAAAGCAATGTATTTAATTTCTGACAAGAAAAATCGATTTTGAAAATACACTTAAAATTCGAAAAAAGTAATTTCAATTTCAAATAGACAAATAGAATCAAATGCAACATAGCATATAAAGGGCTAATACAAAGGAATATTTCAAGAAAAAAACGAGGTGGAAAGCGTTGTTTTATTTTTTCTATTGAAACTGTGGATTAAGCTATTTGTTGGTTGGAAGAAAATTGTTAACTAACTATATGAGTTATACGTGAATATCTTACGACGCGACGGAGAGAAATATTTTAATGTCTCACAATAGACAATCTCGAAACATTTAGATGGTTGTTTGATAACTTCTAAACTAAATCGCCTGTCTCAAGGTGTTAATTTAGAGGAAAATAAACTTTTGCGTAGGATCAGCGTGGAATCCTTACTACAGGAGCACAGAAATATGGTTTGCTCATTGATGACACTAATTTTTTATTTGTACTCTAGACGTAGCACATGGCGAGCTAGATATGGACAACGAGCAATAGTAAAATTGCCAAACAGTGGGTTAGATAGAATTGTGGAAAAGAAGAAGACCAGCTTTTAGAAGGGAAAATGTCCAGGTCACATGTTTGGACGCACGCAACGCTTCATGCCGCGTTGCGTCCAAACTTGTGTGGACCATGGAAAAAATATAAGACCTAGCAGTTGTTTTAAGCAATGCTTCTGCACATGCTCGCCATGAAGAGCTGTCCCCGCAGGAGGACCTCTTAGGAGTTATGGATAATTGTCTGTCTCCTTATAGACCAATACTTATTCCAATTGAAATAATCTGGAGTGCTATAAATGCAAGAATTGCTGCAGATCAAACTGAAATTTTAACACAAACTGAATTCCGGCTGCCCTACTTAGAAAATTGAGCTAATGTAGGAGTCAGAACTGCTAACGCAAGAATGTGTACTCGTGCTCGTGCATATAATTATGTTCAATGCCCATTATGCAGCAGTTCGTCGCCTAGAGGATACGAATCCTGAACTATGAAAGGTTACATTTTCTTCAATACATTTAATCTTGATCTTGTCTTTAATCAAATGGTATGTGCCGTGTTTCATTTAGATTCATACATAAAAATGGAAATAAAAAAAATGTAAGTTCAATCTTTGTTATTCCGAAATTGAAATTACTTTTTCCGAATTTAGGCTTATCATTTCTGAAACTGAATTTAATTTATCCCAAATTAAATACACTATTTCCGAAAATAAAATGATAGTTTCCGAAATTAGAATTAACTTTTCCTAAAATTAACTTTTCCTAAATTTAGCTTTAAATTATCCGAAATTCAGGTCGAAAACGCAAAAGAAAAAAAGAAAGAAATTTTACATGGCAGTAATCGCTTAGCGTTCCGTACTTTCTCCCTTGTTCAATCCCCACCAATAAAATAGAATCATGTCTACCAAAAGAAAGTAGTGTTTCAACAACACTATTCCCATCTGACGAACCACTGTTCATTCTAAAATCTATTTAATTTTAAAACATTTTTACGTTTACGTACATCATAATAGGTTACGTTTACACATTTATCTGTTCTGAGAATGTAGGCATTCAGGGGGTCAGTAAATTTTAAACTGATTTATTGCACTGTTGTTTGAAGAAGGTAACGTTATTTCTTCCATTCTGGACGATTTCGATTATATTTCACTACATTAATTTGGCCTGAATAATATCTTATTTGTCTCAAGTACCGCTAGTCTATATTGCTCTTAAACGAACTTAATTTTACATATATTTTGTAGGATATAATAATATTTGCCATTGTGGAAGCAAGTACAGATATCTAGCTGGCTTAAAAGAGCATCAAAAATGGTCATGTGGTGTAGATAAAAAATGGCCTTGTCAGTACTGTACTTATGTAGCTAGATGGAAATCTAATCTGACAACTCACATAAAAAGAAGACACCCACTAAAATGATTGTTTAACGTTGGGTAAAATAAAGGCATTAACATATATACGATTTAACTGAATCAATTTAATATCCCATCCGAAGATTTCTTGTGACATAATGTTAATTTCTTCTTTATCCAGTCGAGTGATAAAGAATTTTATATTCTAAAAACATTGGAAACTTACAGTCCGGCCGAATATACCTAAATTGAGACGCGATAGGACCTCGCCATAGGGCGACTGTAATATAAATATATTTGCTTTTCATGCGTTGGGCTAGTTTTTGTGTGTTGTGTCCCCGGAGCAAGCGAAGCGAGCGGAGGGCCGGGCATGAAGTGTTCAAATATGTGAGGACGAAACGTAACGGGGGTATTACATCTAACATTTATATTACAGTCGGCCTATGGCGAGGTCCTATAGCGTCTGCAGTTTACATATATGCGTCCCAGCCACATATTCATATCTGGCATACAGGATCGCACCTTGCCATAAGACGACTATAATATAAATGTTACTTGGATAAGTAAGTGTCACCTTTGGATCTATCTGAATTATGGCCCTTTCTTCATATTTATATAAACCGGAGTAATAATTGCATGTGTAAGTTCAAATTGTTCTGTCATTTAGCAGGTTGCTTAAGGAGCGTAGCTTTCAGTTTTCAACTATTGTCTTCAGTCTATTATGTAAATGCATTTCAGGTAATCTATACATTTGCAGCAATTGTAACAAGAGTTACAAATATAAGAGGGGATTGCACGAACATCAATTGTACGGATGTGGAGAGCAACGGAAAGTTCAATGTCCTTACTGCCCCTACAGATGCAACTATAGTTCTAACCTTAAGTCGCATTTCCGGCATAAGCATCCGGATGTTTTGTGAATAACCATGTTCGAAAATGCAGAAAATTTTATTTAATCCGTGATATTGTGTCCATTCTATAATATTCCGATATTTTGCGTTTTGAATTAACGTTTGATTTTTATGACAAATTGTTTTGAATGTATATGAATTTATTTTGTATTGAATAGAGTTAGCCGATACTTGATGGAGTTGTATTTTAACGCATTTAAAAAAAAACAAGAACCGTTTAATTTCCACTGTATTTATTTAGGTAATAACACTTGTTTCGACGACACTGTTCCCGGCTAACGAAGCACAGTGTTATCGAAACAATTGTTACTAATTAAGTAAATATCGTGGAGTCCTGACCTAAAGGTTCAAAGTGGAAAAGAATATACGCTGACAATTATAACCATACCGCTCCGTCTTCGATCGAGAGAGCCTATGCATCTTGAGGGGTTCAAAAAATATAGTGCCCTCGATCCAGCAAGGGTGTAACCTGTCTGGAAGGGTTGCTCCAGCTCTAGCTAAGCCCGAACGGGGGCCTTACTGGGCGAATGATTGGGAGGGTAGTCTTGACCGACTTGTTGGATAAAACGATTGTTAAATCTTGGGGTAACGGTCTAGGGCTGAAGTGAAACTCTTTTTCTACATATGCCGAGCTTTCGGAAATTTATTGCTTCCTTTTTCAAGGCTGCAATTACAAATCAGAATATTACACTTCTATAAGTTATAGTCACATAACTAGGTTTTTATACTTGGCAGCGATTTTTCACCAACTCAATGGATACGAACAAAGAACATTCATCGTTTTTTTGAATTTAAAGGTTTTTGCCACCATGTGTGTAGCGCCCTATTTCTTAATTTGAGGGTAGATTTGAATCCTACTGTTTGCAGGTAGGTTGATGTTATGTTGTTTGGTACCCATTTCTATATACATATATATGATTTTTGCCACCATGTGTGTAGCGCCATCTGTTCTTAATTTGACGGTAGATTTGAATCCTACTGCTTGCAGGTAGGCTGATGTTATGTTGTTTCTATATAATCTTAATTATTATTACACAATCTAATGTGGAGAAAGGTGACTTTTTTAAGAGAGTGTCCAGGTTATATGCAAGATGCTTAGATGAAAGATACGTTATTTGAAGTATTTGGTTCACTGTTCTCAGCATTTTGATTTTTATTTACACATGTTAGTATGTAGGAGTAAATCACACTAAGATTATCCAC
>JAEQML010072947.1:0-15213 GCA_016904865.1 Pissodes strobi
CAAGCGGCAATCCGTTACTTTGCGCTCTAAATACACAAATAACTATTCTTGTCAACGATTTTCATCAATATCTGGTGCATTTTAAACTGACCGCCTTTTTTCAGCACCGACTACTTGGACCATAGCGTTGGGGGGCTTATACTTTTTTAACTGTTCCCACAAATGGGCTAAGAATACTTCTTCTTTAAAGGGCTTCACTTTATTTATATCACACCACTTGCTAAATTCTGCATATTGCTTTTCATATTTTTCGGACGACCTTTGGGGTATCAGACTATTGCAGGCACCGGCACCGGCGCGCGGCGCGGCAGCTTTGTCTAAAATATGTAGGTTCCGGTATTTCCTCGTTCTCTTCTGCTTCAGTGTTTTCCATTTTTCTTTTTATAAAATCTGGGCTTGGACTTACTTAGATGTAGTTAAATAATGGACAAAGATTAACAAATTAATTTGTTTGACACTGACGGCAAATGTCATAGAATCGTATTTACTGGTGTATAAATATTGTTAATGGTACTTTGTTTGTCAAAATTAAACCTTGTCAGCACAAGTTCGCAAAATTACGTCTTGTCCGCACTAGTGCGCAAAATTACATTTTGCGCTCCCAACTGCCTGCGCAAAGTACCTATTTTGCGCACGCTCGTAGAAAAATATTGTTCCTAACACAAGCGCAAAGTAGTTTTCTCGCGCTTAAAGCTTATCCGAATTCCGCTTCGCGTCGTTCGCCTAACTGCTTTCGTATGCGGGAAAACATAACTTTGCGCACTGATTAGGAACTACTATTACGTATGTATTATTATTTCCTCAGTGTGGACGATAATTTTGAATTAGAAGTGTGTGTCCTGTGCATGCGGTCAAAATTTTGTTTTAGTCAATCGTAAGTAATTATGGAATGAAATAATGAAATTTGTTTGCAATTAATTGATGAATATGAAAAATGGCCGATCTTACGGAATTCAAAAACATATCATCCAACCACATCCGGGTCATTTTTGTATAAATGAGTTTTAATTAGTAAAGAAATACACATACAAAAGTTGACAAATAATAGATGACATTGACTATGTTAAAATACTAAATAAGGTAGAACCACGGTACATATTGTGCCGTGGTAGACCATATAAGGGATTAAGGTAAAATAAATATACAGGGACTTTCGAATCTATTACATTCACCCCAGCTTCACTTATGAACGTAATTTTCTAAGGACCTAGGGGCTCTTCTTAATCTAATAGGATTTATTTTATCTGCTTTTTGTTCTTTAAGCTTTGGATACGGACTCTCTTCATCATTGTTGACTACAGAATCAATAAGTACCTTGGAATCGCATGAAAGTTCGGAGTTTGACGGTTCTTCATCCGAATGCAATTGAGGTAGTTGAGTAGAGTCTCCATTTTCAAATAATGGAAGCTCGGAAAGGTCTGAGGCTCTAAATACTAGAGGTTCTCGAGGTCGATTTTCTAATAGAGTTTTATCTCCTAAGTGCTCTAAGGAAACGTTTCCTTCTCAACCATCTGGCTGTCGAACCAAGGCATACTCGAGGTTTGCCTCTACCAAGTCTACTTCTTCAACGAGATGGTCGTACTTGGAATTCCGAACATTCTTTTTCATGAAGATCTTGTTTCCCTGGGTTGTAAGCCAAGACGGAATAGCTGTCTCATTTGTGGATTTTCTTGCATGAAGAAACATGCGTTCATGAGGTGTTGAATTAGTAGCGGTGCACAATAGAGAACGGATTGAATGAAGAGCGACTTCTAGGACTTCTTCTCGTTGTTGTACTTTTAGATGTCTTAATTTCAAAGCAAGAGAAATAGTTTGCAAAATTATATTATTAAATCGTTCAATTTGCCCATTTCCTTGAGGATTATACGGTGTAGATCTACCGGAGACTGTCCGGAGGCTATCCCTCTAGCGTATAAAAATGATTTTAATTCATAGGACATAAATGATGATCCTTGATCAGAATGAACATATGTGCGCATCTCAAATATAGAAAACAAATTATTTAAACACAGTATTACTGTATTTGCCGGCATATCGGGGCAAGGACAGGCAAAAGGAAAACGAGAAAATTCATGAATGATAGTTAAAATATATCTGTTTCGTGTCGAAGAGGGAAGTGGGCCTTTAAAATCTAGACTTAGTCCTTCAGAAGGAGAAGTTGCTTTTATAAGAGTTCCATTGTGTTTAACAAACTTTGGCTTGACTTCATCACAGATTGGGCAAGATGCAGTTATTAACTTCACATATTCTACTGAAAACTCCATATTTTTAGATCAGATCCAATGTATCATTCTCGTGACCTCAGGATGACATAATGCTTGATGTAAATCTTATACAGTGTTTTCTCTCTGCTGGTTCCACTAAATCGTGAAAAAGTGTCAGCAACAGTGTTGTAACTGCCAGGGCGATATGCTATATCGTAGTTATAACAAGAAAGCTCCAAAGGTCATCTAAGAATCTTTTGATTTTGCTGCTATGCCTTGCCTTAAATATAAACGAAACAGATTTTTGGTAAGTGACAAGTTAAACATGGCGTCCTATTAAAAAATGACGCCACTTTTTGAGGAATTCGACTATAGCATTCGCTTTTTTTTCGACAGATGAGTGGCCTCTTTCACTTTGACCATTAAACAAAGCTTTGACTTAACGTTCTGGAGAAAAACGCTACAGGTCTCCCATCTTGGCGCAAAGAAACAGCAATAGAATCTCGCTCATCAGAGAAGAAAGAATGATAAGACTGGCGCGAGAGAGAAGAACTATAAGTTACAGGCTGGCTCCCAGTCATAAGCGTTAATGTAGTAGCCGCACATATGTGAAAAATAAGTACTTTTATTCAGAATTTTGAAATATGTACTATTTTTGAGGAAATAATCCTAAAATAGAAAGGGTATAAAAAATTCTAAAATTTTCGGATAATATTGGGGACAGTAAAAAAATAATTAATCTAGTTTTGCAATCTTTTCTGCACCCGGAACATTGTTAAATTAACAAAAAAACGACAATCGGTAGATTTTTGAAAAAATTCAGTATGTTATTTTTGAGGTAAAAAGAAGCAACTCTTAAGTGGTACACTTTTTCTCTCGACTACATGGTGACCCCCAAAATGGAATAAAAAGGGTATGCAGTTTATACGGAATATTTAGGATTTGTAAAGGTTAAGTAAATACATTTGTAAATATAATCAACAGTCAACAAAATATGCCAACTTTTTATTAATACGGCGCAATAATAGTATTAACAATGAATTAAATACAATTTGGAAAAATATTTGACAATATATTAAAAAGTTAACATTTCTCCTTTCAGTATTTAATAAGCTTTTTAAATTGATCGACATATAATACCATTATATTAAATAATAATTTAAAGTTTACAAATACTCCTGATTTAGCTCCACGGATTTCAAAAATCAAAAGATTGAAAATAATCGCGATATTATTTAAGTGTTGGGATAATATTGGAGGAGGCAAACGTTAGTTATGTAAACAATTCTGTTAAACGTTGTTTATTGGATTCATATCAAGTATCGCCAGGTTATATAAAGAATACTGTCAGTAACACATAATGTGCACATAAATAATTTGTTCTTCAAATACATTTGGACTTTTATATGGACGAGTATATCTGCGGGTGTATGCGCTCACATTTCTAGCGCACTTTGATATTTAGAATATGCTAGACTTGAGCATTATGTTACATACCTTATTGACCAACTACTTGGAGTCGTTTTGGATGCAGCCGAAAGAGAGCAAGCAGCAAAGTCAAATGTTTAAAATATCCCATTTATTTTTGAATTTTCACTTTAGAAATCTGACAATGGCCGGGCAAGTTATATTGTATGGAATGCAGGAATATAAAAAAATTCCTTCTATACCTGTATGGTCGCATAAAAAGATTGAAAATAAAAGGGAGGGAAACTTACGAGTTGCCTGTGGGCATGACATATGGAAAATTCGACTTTCCAGAACAGAAATAAAAGGAGGCTGTTAAACATATTTTCACGCAAGCCGTGTTGACTAAATTATTACCTAATAGAACCTGGCTTCGGAAAACCAAAGGCTTGAGTATTGCAGGTGGCTAACGGATTGAAATAAGGGCGTAATTTTGCAAGGAAAAATCGATATTTTGACAGATTTTTCAACACAAGTCCCTCGAAAGTATCAAAACGTACATCATCACTAGGCCGAAAAACATATTGGCTGTGGCGCGAATGGATAAGTAGATTCTGCGGTCGAAAAATTTAACGGAATTTCTTGTCGATTTTTCAATTATTTTCCCATCAACCAAAATAATTGCAATAAAAACTTTTGAACTATAAGAATCCGTTAAAAATAATGGCTTGAGTGTAAAGCGTGGCTTTCAAATTTCCAGAACATAAAAAGTTGCAAGAAAATTGTATGGAAATTGACAACATTTTCTCACACAAGCCGTTTGGCATATGCTTAGAAAAAGTTATTCTAAGACTATGTAACAAAAGGCTTGAGTGTCCCACATGGAGCATATTATTTATCCATAAAAGAGCTGACACAAATAAAGAAATGTTTATTTATGCATGGTTATTATTATTATTATTATTATTATTATTAGATTAATCGTATTATTATTCCTATAATATTTTAAGTGTCTGTAATATTATAACTTTAATAAGCTTGAATATGTAATATTGTTTGAATCACTTATTTGAGAAACCTACATGTCAATAAATTTGACATTTCGACCTGTTTAGCTTTAACATGCTCTTCTATAATAGACGCATCTTTTAAAGAGAAATCCCACATGTCCAACCCGGTTGCAGACACAGTGTAGGAAACGTAAGGCGCACTCCTACCCCTATACCGTTTTAGAGACCAAAAATTAACAAGATGCATATTTGCTTTAATTGAGTGTTCGAAAATTTCACCTATGACGACCTAGAGTAGATAAGAAATAGTGCAAAGCCCAAAAGCAGATCATATAAATACTATGTGTTCTCTTGTTCGGAAAAGTATAGTGTGTGTAAGACGGCTTTTGTTAGTATCCATGGGGTTCGCCTGGCTATTGGGAAAATCACCTATTGATAGATGAGGAAAAAATACCCCAGGATATGCAAAACCTGGAAGGGAGGTCAGGCAAGTCGAGGAACATATTCGCTCATTTCCCGTAAAAAAACTGATATTGTGGTAGTCATGACTATCACTACCTTAGTGAAAATTTGGATATTAAAAAGATGCATGAACTGTCTCATAAAAATCTCGAATCATGTGTAAAGTACAGCTTTTACCGCAAGGAACGTTTTAGCTTGTTTTTCGGTAGAACACAGGTTAATACCTGCTGCACCTGTTAGGAACTTTCAAGAAAAATTAAGTCTAAGCTACTAAGCGACGTTACTAAACGTGTAGCTGTGACGGAAAAAATTGTCCACCAAAGAATAGCCAACAAAATTCTATACCAAGATAAAGTCGATTCAAGAGTTATGCCAAATAGATGCTATTGTAGGAGCAATTTGTGTTGACTAGGTACATGCGAAGTCTCACCCTCCCTGTTAGTCTGCGGCGACACATGAAGCTGGTAGCGGAGATGGTAGCGCAGCGGATGACGGAGAGGGCTTCGAACTCTGGCTACACATGTCCCGTATTTGAAGGCTTATTTTAATTCGTATAAAAAATACAGAAAATTTTAGTTGTTTATAGAAACGGTGGTGAAGCAGCACGAAAATGTTTCTCGCTAATAATTTATATTTAATGGAAAATTCCATACTTAAATTCAGAATTTTATTTAATAAAGGGGGGGTTTGGGTTCATGATATTTACAAGATTAGAGAAACTCATGGGGAATTTCATCATCCAAATTGGTCGACGAGCAAACACTCCACTAATTAAAGTTTCACAATCCATTTTTTAAATATTTCGACCTCCGCATCCGCAATCTTCAACTGGAAATGACACAAGTACGCGCGAAAAAATTAAATAAACTTGAACGCTCCGCTACGATCTAGTAAGTACGCGTAAATCCTCTCTGCGCTCCGACGTATGTTTGTCCGCAAACGTTAACTTTCATTTAATTGAACGCTTCGATGTCCTCCCCGCTTTCCTCGCCGATCCGCTGTCCGTCTTATGTGTGGCCGCACCCTCCCTGTTATTCCGGTTCAAGACACATTTTACCTGCATCAACTAAGTGTCAATGTTCTTTATATATCCACAACCTTAAAACTGGAAAAACCATATTTTATGTATACCACGGTATGGGCCAATGTGGTTTGCTCCTTTATTATGGATTTTATTAACAGGGAAATTCCACCAAAAATTTAACATTTCCACATTTTTTCTGACTGATGCGGTGGTCGGAATAAGATCCATTTAGTTATCAGAATGTGCTTAGGCCTTGCAGACCTCGAACGATTTCAAAGTCTGAACCAGTATTTCCCCATAAGGGGACATTCGTACATGTCACGTGAGAGGGATTTTGCTATGATAAAGAAGAAAATTAATAAAAATATCAGGATTTTCCTACTAAAAGATTACGTTTAGTTGATTGTGTGTTCAAACACGTATTCCTAGTGGATGAAGAGAATACGTTGATCAAATACATTATATATAATTAATATGATGACCATGTCCGACACTCAAGTCTTATGTTGTAGAATCACTTTTTCTAAGCATATGCTAAAGTGCTCGTGTGGGAAAATGGTGGAAATTTCTAGAAATTTTTTGTCAGCTCTTTGTTAAATAAATTATGTTAATTAATTTGATGACCATGTCCGACACTCAAGCCTTTTCCTATTTAGTTTTCGAATCACTTTTTCTAAGCATATGCCAAACAGCTTGCGGGAGAAAATGGAGACAATTTCCATACAGTTTTTCTGCAACTTTTCGACGCAAGCCTTCGTTTCGGTCACATTCGATATTCATGCCAAATTTATTGTAATGTCTAACACATCAGTAACATTCGGTACTTCCAAAGGCTTGCATGAGAAAATAACCGAAAAATCGAAAATAATTTCCGTTAAATGTTTCGATCCCAAAATCTACTTATCCATTTCCCGCCACTCAAGCCAATATAAAAATTTGTCAAAATCTCGATTTTTCCTTACATAATTACGTCCTTAATTCAATCCTTAAGCCACCTGCAATACTCAAGCCTTTGGTTTTCCGAAGACAGGTTCTATTAGTTAATAATTTAGTGAACACGGCTTGCGTGAAAATATGGGCAACAGACTCCTTTTATTTCTGTTCTGGAAAACCGACTTTTCCATATATTATCCCCAGGGGCCACTCGTAAATTTACCTTTACTCAACATCGATGCACTTTTCAACCTTATTGGAGGCATGTATTCGAAAATGGGGCACCTAAATCTGTCACTATCTGACGGTCTATATTTAAATATTATACAAAATATGTATTAGCGAATTGAAAATATGTACATGCAATATATGTATATTACTCGAAATTCACTAATTACCTTGTTTATTTGACGACTTAGAAGATTAGAATAAAATAATAAAGACAAGACTTCTAGGACATGAACACTATCAATAAAGAGCATCGCATATTAGGGAGATATTAAACAAACGTGTGCTTTATTGAACTATCAACATTAATTCATTAAACTAAAGAAGAAAGCAGCTTATACCTTTTAAATCAGAATAAAATTGGATAATAGCTTCGTTGATCGCCTTCCTTATTTTCTACTTTTTCGGATTGCTCAGTAAGCTGCAGCTAAATAAATATATATTTTCAGCGCATATCCGGAAATTTTTGTTTGATATCAACATTATACCCTAGATAATCAAATCGTTTCTCAGAGATATCTGCTATTTTTATCTCGAGTCGTCTACTAATCAAAAGCTATCGTTTATCGGCGAATTGATGGCTAAATAGTGGCTAATTTCATTCGGATATTTTTATAATGCCGGCATGAGATATGCCGTCGGAAAGAGGCATTTTGTTCACATCCAGAATTTTATATTAGAGAAAAAATCTGATGGTCACTTACGGTTAAACCGTAGAATATTTTTCCCCGTGCCTGTTATACCATAAGTATTTAACATTTTTGTTTATTAACGCAAATAACTTGCGTGTGTTAGCATGGGTCATAAGCATTTTGTTAGGTATGCAATTCTTTTCAATATTTTTTCCATTAGACATTTATTTACGTACAGTTGCGAACATAAAATTTGGGGCACTAATTTGACATTTTGTGACTTTTTAACGAATTTTGGTAAATCAGGCTTTTACTTTGATTTCTACCTATATTACCTTTATTATTCTTTTACCGTTCTAAAAGGTTATATTATGTAATTTAAAGTAAATATCCAAAATTATGGCACACATTGGGTTGTGGGAGGAAAAAATGTAAAAGAAGAAATGACGGGTATAAACCTAAAAAATCCAATGTGTTTGACAGGGAAAAAGTGAATCAGTTCCTGTTTGATATTTATTTAATGATGAAGGTTGTAATGATAATGGGAATGGCTGGAGAGTTCTAATGAACTCTGTGTAATGAAAATGTACAATGTTGAATTAAGCAAGAATTGTTAATATTCCTGATTCCAAAAATGGAATGGCACGTAAATTTACAGTGACTAAAAGTGACGATGAAAAGAGTTGTTATTTCAAAATAGTTCAAAATTACATTGACGAATTTTAATCCTCGCTTCTTCATGGGATATCAAAATGGAAAGTGCTTAAATGAGCCTGCCGGGGAAAACACGATTTCTTCAATTCCAAGTAAAATCGCTAAATTTCTGAACTTTGAGAATTTTAGGCAGTATACTGGACACTCTCTTAGAAGAACGTCGGCCACTTTATTAGCAAATACTGGAGTTGATGTTTTAGCTCTCAAGCGACATGGGGGATGGAAATCTGTACTATTGCGGAAAGTTATGTAGCCGAGAGCCTCAACAATAAAAAGGAAGTTGCAAATAAAATTTTGTACAGAAGTCTCCTGCAGGTAACAGAAAACTTGGTTAGAGATGGAGAATTTATGAAGTCAGAACATGCCATACAAATTGAGAAAAAATGAGAAAACGTTTATCCGTATTTTGTAAATAATGTTCATAATTGTAATAATTGTACTATTAATATTCATTTCACTTAATATTACTCCAGTTTTATAAATAATTGTTAGCTTGACGTTGTTGATGAAATAAAAAACTAAAGGTATCTCCTATGTTTGTAGTTTAAACTTAATGAATACAGGGTGGCATAAATTATTACCGCCCAAGGGTGGTAAATTGACTTACAACCCGTCGTCAAGGGCAATCGATATCCTTTTGGTAATTTTCACTTACGTCCTTCAAAACAGTGTCAAAATGGGTTGTTTACAATACAGTGAGGGGAAAAATCAATGTCAACACATGTGTGATATTAGTCGGTTTTCTTAAGAATCTGAAGAGTACTTCTTGTGTCATTTTCATAGGTGGTCGTAGGAAAAATAGTCTATAGTATTCCTGTGAAAATACGTTTTCAACCTCGGAGGATTTCCGCACACGGCTTATCGTGCTGAATAATTTCCTCGTTTGAAAGCTACTACTTTCAACACTTGATATGCAATATACTATTAAGTGCATGTGTTGAGAAAGGTAGCTTCAATAATAAAATGTGGGTTGATCGTAATGTCAAAAACAAATGCCAACAGTACTTGATCGGAAACGAAATTTACATGAAAATATAAATTTAATTTCGCCAAAAACTCGCTTTTATACCCACGAAGTTCAAAATAACGTCATTTCGAAGTTTTCAGCCAAATCCATTGGTAATATTGTAGTCTGTTGCGAATTGTATGAAAAAAACAATCTTAAAGTGATGTCCTACCGAAAACTCAAGTTGACAAGCGAACTTGACAACAAATTTCCTTTTATAAAAACTAAAATCGACTTCACACTGTATATGTCCTGCATTCGGCTTTACGTTTCTACCTAGCCAACTGTCATTCTCCTGAAAATGTGTTACTAACCCTGTAGGCAGTATTAACCACTAGAAGCTACTCTATATAACAATAAACCAAACCAACCCTATTTTAAAAGGCGTAAAGTGCTTTTATAAAAGTGTGTCTCCATTGCGGTCATAAATATCCCAAACTAACCCTGTAGACACTATTTAACCACTAGAGGTTGTTTTTTGCTCTATTTAACAATCTAACTACAATACAGCAAAACAACCCTATTTTAAAAGCAGCTAAAATGCTTTTATAAAAGTGTGTCTCCATTGAGGTTATAAATACCCCCGAATTTGGGATATTATTTGAAATGGCCGGCTTGTAAACATTTCTAGGTCTAAGGAAATGTAAAATTCCCTTTAGTGCATCTTTATACTTTGCTTATTTATTGGCAAGCTCTTATCTATGCAATGGGATCGAGACGGGTGATTATGCTAGGACTTTACTCAAAACCGATAATAACATTTTTTGGGTAGGACAATAGGTCAATAATTACGCCCTGCCCAGGCGGCTACGTTCAAATTTTTCTAATAATGTTCTTGAAAAAAATACGCAAGCGTTGATTTCTGATCTTTTTTTATCAAAAATATTAAGAACTACAGAGTGTTCCATTTATTTAAAAACCGTTTCACTTCCTGATAATTGAACATTATTCGAAAGATGCATTGTGATCGGCATGCTTATCATTTGAGGGTCTAAAATTTTTGGGCTACATACGATTCTTTTTAAATGATAGTTTTTTTAGCGCGTTCGGCAAAAATATCCTAAGCAGTAATCAAGACTCAGCCATCACGCGTCAGGCTCGAGTAATTAATGTGATTAAACAACTCATCCTACCATGTTTCGTTTTTTTTTATTGGCCAATCGTGATTTGTATATTTTCTAAATTTTCTCGTTAACGGAAAGAGATATGTTTCGGTTTAAGCTTGTATCTATGGTCTCTCATGGTCGATCGAAAGGTATATGATCGATATGACGTCAAATAAGGCAGGTAGTCGATATAACATATCATTCTCGTCTCAAAATTGAGCATTTTTCTTCACATTTGGTTACGAAATAGGGAATTTCGCAGGTGAATGTTCATTTTCATGTCGAATACTTCAGGAGGTGGTTTTTGGGGTGTGCCCAGTTCGATTTTTACATTGAGAAGGTTGTACGATTTTTCTGTAGGTACACAAATATTTGGAAAAAGGACACATTTTGTCAGTATAATTTCTTTTACCACCCTGTATATGATTTGGAAAATTTTATATTTATAATGGTAATATGTATATGGATATCTTTATCTGTTTTCGAGATATAAAAAAATTTTTTCTTCAAAAAAAAATGTTCAAAAAAATTAAATTTCGTAGGTGGATTATTTTTTTCGTTTCGAATACTTCAGGAGGGGAGTTTTGGGTGTGCTGAGCATCGAGAAGATCGTACAAATTTTCTGTAGCGAAATATTCGAAATATTCGGAAAAAAGAGAAATTAAAAAAAAAATTACCACCCGTTTTGGAAATTTTTACAACAATGACATGCAAATGGACTTCTTTATCCGTTTTCCAGATAAAAGCCAATATACTTTTAGTCTATTGCTAAACTATTTTTCATTTTAATTTAAAAAACATTGATCCTTTTTCCATGTAGGGTTAAGTATATTACATATGAGCATTATGGCACTGAGACTTCTTAAAAATCTATCAAGGCCATGTGTACTGAATTTGGATCATTTTAATGGTGATTACAAAAATTAAGCTATTAATTATTAAAATATTCAGTGACAAGGTTAAAAACATACTTTAAAAAAATTGCGTGATGACGTTATTTTGCATCTACTCTTCAGACATTCATATACTGGATGGCCGGAAAACTATTAATTAGGTACATTTTCTATTATTTTGGCTAAGTTCAAGTGCAATAAATGGTCGGAGATTTCTCATTTTGGTTTCCAGAAATAAGATAAAAATTGTTGAACTCCGAAATTATGTCAGAGAATGGTAGGTTTTTGTTTCAATTAAGATGGGATTATGTCCAGGAGTTTCGAACAATACTTTACCATCTTGCATATTGCCGGTGTTATCTGATTAACGTAATATGCGGCCCTGATATAGCTTTAAATATTTAACTTTTGTTGTATTGTAGTCGTGATTGTTGAACAATACAGGAGATATGAAGAAGAAGAAAAGGAAAAGCTGACGAAATACTAAATGACAAATACCTGAAGCTTTCCAAGTAAGTTTTTATTCAACTTTCGTATTAACATTCATTATTGAGCACTTTTCCCCATTAAAGGTGCAAATTAATTAAATCAAATTTGGGCGCACCAACGATTTACGGGCAAAAATGCTACCAGGTTCCGGCCGTTGTCGGTTTCTGGTAAAGATTAAAATAGTATATTATTTTATATGGAGGAAAAGTAATACTTTTCATGGCGCGCTCGTGTTTAACAGCCGAACGGAGTGAGGCTGGTAATAGAGGGCAAGCCATGAAAAGTAACTTTTCCTCCAAATAAAATATGCTGTTTTTTCTTCAAATGTCGACAAATTAATGCAAAAACGTCTCTTTTTAATAGTAATAATAATTATTATTAAAGATAAGTGTGTTCGCAAGGCGGCTTAGACCGGTGCGGTGTCGGTGAATAGGCTCAGGTTGTTGCTATAGTAATGTAACATAAAGCTGTCAGTGGACACTGTCAACAATAATTATTTTTTTAAAATTGCGTCTTCGATTGCGTTTTAATTCCGTATTGATAAGCAGTTATTGAGTAAGTTCGATTAAATAATAACCAATTTGTTCCTAAATTAGTGATTTTTAGAAATGCAGTCACAAGTTGAGTGATAAATGCAAATTTTAGCTTAATAACTCTTGAATTGTTGACGCTTATTTTGATGTTTGTTTGTATTGTATCTATGTTGCTATGACAACACTTTTACCTCCGCCGGCGGAAAAGTGAAAAGTAAAGCTCCGGCGGAGGAAAACCGAAACTTCACTGCCGCCTACACAGTCGAGTAATGACGGATATACTGACGTTTGAAGAAAAAAATATTTTTCTAGGAGTGACCTCAAAGAAGCTACTTTGCGCACACTTTGGCATATGCAAAGTAGCACTTTCCCGCACACTTATAAAATCACACTTGATAAAAGTTCTGATAAGCTTTAAGTGGGGAAAAATTACTTTGCGCACGTGTTAGGAACAATATTTTTCTGCGAGTAAAATGACTATATATAAATTTTTATCTTAATTTTTATCGGCATTAAAAAAATCAACTTTAATATTAAAAGTGCAGTTGGTCGCATTTTTTAAATTTATTGCAGATCGTGAAGGTAAAAATGTCGTACTAGATGTCATTTTCTGGTTTGACAGATTGTCGCGTATAGTTATAAGTTGATGTTTTTGATGGCAATAAAAATTAAGAAAAAAGCGTATAGTTATTTTATTCGTAGAAAAATATTGTTCCTAACACGTGCGCAAAGTAAGTCTTGTTCGCTCGCTGGCTGCAGTTGACCGAACGAACGCGAAGCGGAGTTCGGGCAGCAGTCGAGTGCGAACACGTCACTTCGCGCAAGAGCTAGGAACATTATTTTTTATACGAGCGTGCGCAAAGTGGCTACTTTGCGCACGCTACTCAGTGCGCGAAGTAGTACTTTCCCGCACACTATGCGGGAAAATGTGCGGGAAAGTGAAATTCTCTAAAATCAGCAGAGGCAAGAAAATGTTCATATATTTTTAGAAAATTTACACTTTCGGACTTTTTATGCAATATAAGAAACCGTTTTAAGTCATAATTATACCCTTTTCCCTAAAAGTTTCCGTAATTCGCGATATTGTAACTTAAACCAAAAACCATATATTTTGAAATCCTCGGTATAGTAGTAAAACATTATGTCAAGCAACAATACTTATAATTGTCAGATTGACAGGTTTTAAACAAATCTAGGTGTAAAACGAAGTATCCCAAAAAACATGATCCTCAGCGTCGCTAGAAAGCCCTCAAAGCTTCCGTAAGCGCGATATTACAACTCAAACCAAAAACCATTTCTTTTTAAGTCATGTCAGGTCAACAATAATAGTCATGAGCAACAGTAGGTATAATTGACAGATACTTTTTCTTTTATTTAAATACGGGTCATTATTATCGTGTGCTTGTTTGGACCGCGCTCATAGAAAAAATGACCGAACTCCGCTTGGTCAACATCAGTCGCGTGCGGAAAAGTAGCACTTTGCGCACTTGTTAGGGAAATAACTATTTTCTACGAGCGTGCTATTCGGGAAAGTGTGCGGGGAAAGTAAAATTCTCTAAAATCACCAGACCATAGACAAGAACATGTTCATATACCTTTAGAAACTTTACACTTTTGGACTTTTTAATGCAATATAAGAAACCGTTTTAAGCCATAATTATACTCTTTTCCCTAAAAATTTCCGTAATTCGCGATATTGTAACTTAATCCAAAAACCATATATTTTGAAATCCTCGGTATAGTAGTAAAAAATTATGTCAAGCAACTATAATTGTCAGATTGACAGATTTTAAACAAATCTAGGTGTAAAACGAAGTATCCCAAAAAACAGGCTCTTTTCTCTCAAAGCTTCCCTAATTCGCGATATTACAACTTAAACAAAAAACCATATCTTTTTAAGTCATGTCAGGTCAACAATAATATTCATGTAAAGCAACAGTAGGTATGATTGACAGATACTTTTTCTTTTATTTAAATATGGGTCATTATTATTGTGTGCTTGTTTGGACTGCGCTCGTAGAAAAAATATTGTTCCTAACACTTGCGTAAAGTGACTTTTCCGCACTCTACTGATTGGCCGAACTCCGCTTCGCGTCGTTCGGTCAACATCAGTCGCGTGCGGAAAAGTATCACTTTGCGCACTTGTTAGGAAAATAACTATTTTCTACGAGCGAGAACATTAAAATTTAAAAAAACAAAAAATGAGACAATCAATTTGAAAAATTGTATTGAAAACCAAATATTAAGCAACAACTAACAAAAACTAATTATTTCATTTAATTATTATTAACGATATTAAAGGTAAGGGAACAATGTGAATCATTATGGAATGTTAATTAATGCTGAAGATGCGGTTGTAATATTACTTGTTTTGGGTTGTTTTTGCAGGTTCCGTCATCGGTGCCAGTTGAAGTTGGAATAATATTTTTTCTACAGCCGCGCGCAAAATAACTAAATACTAAATTCAAATGAAATCGCAAAATCGAGTAATGCCGTGGATCCTTATTTTGCGCTCTAGCGCGAATATGGAAAAGGAAATTCTCGCTTTTTCCGTCTAGTGTGCTGAATGGTC
>JAEQML010072948.1:0-15213 GCA_016904865.1 Pissodes strobi
AAGGATGGATTCAGTGCCAGACATGCAAGCAATCGTGCCATGAAGCCTGCTCAGGCGTGGAGCCAGATGAATGCACTGAATTTTCATGTGATTTTTGTTCAGCTTAAGTCTTTACGGGTTTTAAATATTTTTTTGCGTTAAATGGCTGATTTTAAGTTTAGATTCAGTTTAGAGTTTTTGAGTTAAGTTTAAGTTGTTATTCTTATAAGGCTCATCACATTAATGTGATAGAATAGATATAGGTAAATAATATAAGTATTTCGATATACATAGCAACGTAAAAAACAGCATAACTTAAAAGAATACCATGCACAATCTAAACAGTGCACTCAAATAGTAAAATAACTAGAAAAATATGAGATATTTTCTAGTATCCCATTTTGTAATTCTCTATGTTCCGTTTTGGGCGCCTAGTTGTACAAAATGGGGTATTTTGTATCCTGAGTTTAAAATAAAGATAAGTTGTATATTTGGATAGTCTGTAATTACACCTTGCAATAATTTATAAACAATACACTGTTCTACCCCTGGTTTGAAAGGCCGTTATCTTAAATGATTTTTTTCCTCAATAATTAAATATTAAATCTTAAGTACCCCATTTTGCCCGACTTTCCCCTATATATATATATATATTATATGTGACTCCGTCAAATGTAGTGGCTAAGTAATTTGAAAAACCTATAATCGACCGACGACAATCCTTGTTAAAAACGGCGTATTATATGTATCTAATAACAGAAACTATTATGCTTAAATATTCAACTATTTTACATTAAAGAAATATTTATCAACAGGTTTAGAGCATTTTCATTTATTTAAATTTAAGTCGTAGCGCAAAATTCAGCTAAATTAATTTTTTACAGTGCGCAAGAAAATATATTTCTTTTGTGTAATGCTTTTTAACAATAATAATATGCTTTATTTGCTCAATTAGATATACATTATTTAGCATCGTCAAAATTCGAGTTTGAAGATATTTGAAGCAGCAATGACATCCTACTGTGATAGAAATTTGTATATAAGAAACAATTAAAATCAATCAAACAACCATATTAAAATATATATGTTAAAATAAATGCAAAAAAAATGTTTTAAAAAAATTGCGCAAGAATAGTAATTACTGTTTGCCAAATGAAAGAACCTGGACGGAAAGAATGCGGGCAAAAAATATCCTCGCATATTTAGATGCTGCCACATTTTTTTTCCAATAATCCTAATTTATTTTCTGTCTAGTTTCCTATGGTGAATTTACATATTTAAATTTCCTACTTAAATACTTAATTTTGTTATTTCCCTTAATACTACTGTCTTCTATTACTTATTTACTATTTTATTTACACAGGGAAATACGGAATACGCAATAAGTATATTATAATATTTATAATGTTTATATTTTATTCGCCTTCAAGCTATTTAAAATACGCGACAATAGGCAACAGTGAGACGTTTACTTGATTCTTAGCGGGGAGGCAGTTTCGTGAGTGGTCGCAGGATACATTAAATACTCTTTGACCCTAGACCAACACCTAATTTTTTTTACATAGTTTAAAATTTCGGCAGCGACTTGCTTTAGCCATTGGCGTGGAAATTGCCGATGCCGAACTGTGTGGTTATTTATATTATTTGGTTTGTAGGGTCTGGTGATATATAGGTTTTATGCAAATTATCTTTTTTCACTAGAAAGGGGGTATCCTATATAGTAATTTAAGCCAAAAAAGTCGGAAGATCCGCTACATTTGAACCGAAAAAATGCCCTCAAAGTTCGAGTTTTGACACAAGTTTCCAGCACCACTTCACAAAAGCACTAGAAATTTAGACAAAACCCATCTGAAAATCAATTGTTGGGTGAAAATATTAACTAGGATACATTTGCGTCGAACGAGAGACCTCCGTTTTGTTCCGGTCCTAATGTAAAGCGACTCATAGCCGTAGCCCCATTAAACAAAATTAAATTTTACTTGTAAATATCCATCCTCCTTCTTACTGTCAACTGTCACAATAGCCAAAACAAAGGTTTTTAAGAAGGCACATTGTTGCCAGACGTTTACTGTAGTTTCGTTAACAAAATTCATTAGAAAAATGGTGCGCTATAAGCGCAGCTTATTCACTACCAGCTAGTCATCTTGCGGGGCATCCTTTGATTTGGGAAAGTCAATAACCAAGTTTTGCAAATTTTAGAAGAGGGTCATGACTTAATTTGTTTTAAACGCCTGGGCATCTGAATAATAGTTTTGACAGTTCGTTTAATTTAAAACATGCTTTTTCTACTAGCGTGCGTAAAATAAGTTATTTTACGCACTAGTGCGTAAAGTAAATCTGACATATTTTTTTACATTTAGGGCAATGCGTAAAATAATATATTTTACGCACTAGTGTGTCTAATAATTTATTGTACGCACTAGTGCGTAAAGTAATTTAATAATATTTTTGTTTTTTCATATATTTTTCGGTAGTAGAAAAATTTTTGTATGCTACTCATGTGTAAAGTACCCCTTTTTTTATTAAATTTCAATTAAATTTTTTTATCAATATTCCCATTCATAAAAAAAGGTTCACTTTACACACTTGTTGCATAAATAACTATTTTATCGTCTAAAATCCGTTTAAAAACGATTTCAAAACGCACAATTGTATAAAAATCCGAAATTTCCGAACCTCTCAGGGCGATAGCCGAGGCTTCGGACGAATTTGTCATGTTTTTTGAAGCGAAAATTCATTTTAAATTCAACTGTGGAACTGAACCGCTCAGGGCGCAGTGCCCGACAATCCAACTTTCCTATTTCGATAGAGTTGACTAGCTGTTAGTGAATAAGCTGACACAACCTATATATTATCACCAGACCCTTAATTTGATGATATCTTTGAAGATTTTTAACCTTTCTTATATTTTTCTTGCATTTGGTGATTATTATACGCGGTTAACTAATTTTTATATATTCCGGATAACTCTCTTAACTGAACTCTCTAAATTAAAATTTTTATTACATAACAATTCCGAACGTTCTATAAAGAGCGTTTTGGAACATACTTGCTTCAATATTGCCTAACTTTTAATACAATAATTGAATGCTAGAGAGTTTATATGAATTAGCTACAATAAACCGTTTTTTTCCAAATTAAGCGACGTCATCAATGACGTAAATACAAAACCTTCGGGAAACGAACTCTACTTATTACTACAACATATTTATGTAATACGTACTATAAGACTGTAATATAAAAAAACTGTAATTAATTTTAACGTCTTAAACTAATCACTATTATCAATAATAATATGGTAAGAATAACCTCGTGCGCCTATGGCAAGGCAAGATTTTTTTACGTGCTAGTCCTCTACCCCCTTCAGGCGTTGTTAAGGTTCACTCGCTTGGCGCACTATACATTATGAGAGACCCTCTTCTGTAGTATGTGGACAGACACCCACGATTAGTTGTATTGTCCCATGTTTAAACTTCTTTATTGGAAAGGCTGTTAGGTCAGCTACAAGGAAATTGTAAATTTCCAGGGAGTGAGCGCCCCACTTCCGGGCGCTGATGTAACGTTTAAAGACCTTTTTCTCCGAAATCAATTCAAAAATCACAACCATGATGTATTTTGCTCCATGTTATGACAGCTTATATCTAGGTATCTTACGTGCAGAGCTGGGCGAACTGCTTTAAAACAGTAGTTGCGTATAACTACTAATTACTCTTGCAAAAAGTACTAATTACAAGTAGTTAGTAGTTGAAAGTTTTAACTACTTTTTCAACTGCTTTCGTGACGTGAAAACGGAATGAAGTAATAAACTTACTGTGCTATGTATTACTGATTACTTTATACAGAGTGTCCCATTTTCTATAGAGACAGGCGGGTGCGGTTTTCTCAATACCGTTTTACTGTGTTGTGAAAAGAAAGACCCTGCAAGTAAAATTGTCGAGATCCAGAATGCAATTGAAATCTGGTATTTTCGTTCACCAATAATTATTAGATCTTAAAATCATTAAGTTTTTTGCGTCAAATTCATAGCGTTCCAATGCTTAGTGAAAAATACGTTTTTGTAGTTTTTGAACCTTGTGTACAGTATATATAAGGTGATATAAAAGAAATATTCGAAGGTTAATAAAAAATATAAATTAAATTTTTGTTGGGTTTGTTCGATAACAATAAATATATAACAAGTTATACTTCTATTAATAGTTAAAATGTGAAAAATAATTGATAATTATGATTAGCAAAGCAGTTAGATTACCAATTACATAACTAGTTACCTACTTTTTGAACTATTTTTAAAAAAGAAAAATGTATTTGAGTTAAGTAATACTACCAACTTTGTATAAAAAAGTAATTGATTACAAACTACTTTTACTCAAAAAGTAGTTAACTACTTTTATAGCTAAATAATGACCAGCTCTGCCAGCATATAACATAGAGCATTTTGCTAAAATAGTTTTAAATGTAATATGTAAAAATTGCACATTTGACTGCTACACTTATAATATTTGAATGTTTTAACAACAAACATTGAAGCACAGTATGATTTTCCTTTTATCCATAGGAGACGGTATACCCCATATTTTTCAGGAGAGTTTCTTTAATCGCCGGTTGAAGTTCTTTTTGCATGTATGACGTCAATAATGACCTTATGCCTGAAATAAAAAAAAAATAAAAAAGTTTACGTTCTATGCATTAAATAACTATACAGAGTGTCCATTTAGTGTGTAAGCGGACAATATCTGTTCATCAGCAAGAACAAGAAAACATGTTCAATACAAAACTTGTATATAGAACCTTAAGGTCCACACTTTAAAATTATTTTCGAATATACAGGGTGCTCCAAGAAGTCGTGGCGAATCAAACATGTTTTCTTAAATACGGTGTCCTGTATATTTTTTTGTTTTTGAATTCTATCATTAAATCCAAATATTTTTGACATAACATGATATATCTCTAAAGTCACCTGTTTTCGAGATACTGACGTTCAAAAATTGACAATTTTCACCCTTTCGAAGGCTGGGGAATCTAAACGGCTAAAGATAAAGAAAAATGGTTTGCACTTCCCTATATTGGTTTTTCATAAGCTATCGTTTGACACTAATTTTTTTATTTAACCAGAGGTTAAGAAATCAGAATATCGAGCCAATGAGAACGGATATTACCATAAAAGGATTTGCTTCCATCTCGTGAGCTCGATCTGGGCACGCGCTTTAACTACGGTTCCGGATAATTCCAGAGTCGGGCCGACGCCTTAGGTGTGGAGGAACCGAGCGTATAAATTCGTCTGCATAGCCCAAAATACACACTATACCAGTGCACCATTAAGAAGATCTACACCAGGCCCTCTCCGGTAAAATTCTAAGTTCTTATTCCAAAAGAATAAAGTAAAATCCAAGTTAATAATAAATGTTCTAAATCAAGCTTAATGCATAAATATATATTATTTCTGCATTCTCAGTGAACATAACTCAATTAAGTAAAGTAAATATCCAGTTTTAAAGTAATAGAAGTGAAAAGTGATATTAATCCAATTAAATATCTTAAATTCAGTCGTCTAAGAAACGACTTCCGACGAAAGCATAAAAGGTAAAAGGGTCAGCGTTTCTTTCTAAAACTGCCGAATCAGGGTGATACGATTAAAAGGCTACAATAAACCGCAATCCATTAAATCGAGAGTAGGAACAGTGCCACCTGAGGACATGAGTAAGTTATTCAGTGTCCAAATTTATGGATAGAAATATTGTTAATACAGTCACTTTATAGACTATATAATTCACCAGCGTAGTTTAGAACATTTTATTGAACTGTTATGTATTAATATTGATTCAGGGAATAATTAAATATTATTTAGTATTTCAAGAACTGTAGCAAATATATCGATATTTAAGGTGGCTGTGCCCTCACCAAGTAATACATATTATTTCAGTGGCTTGTAATCCATAAAGCTAGATGTTAAAAACGGGTGTTGGTAAATTGGTTCCCAGTAGGTAGAAAGTAAAAGGGCAGTTTCAAACATCTCTTAATAATATGTAAATCTGTTCCTAATTCTAAAAAGGTCATTGGTAAATTGGTTCCCCAAATAAATTTGAGGCAGGTATCTAATAAATTAGAAATATATTGGGGATGTGAAGGTATTGAAATTTTAGTTTGCATTTTTGCTTTATGGCTATCACTTACTTGTGTATACTTTGAGTTAGTTTCTTTTCACTGGGTTGGTACCTATTAAAGATTAAAATTATAAATGTTATTATTTTGTATTATATTACTTGGTATTTTTAATGTAAAACACTATGTTGTACTTTGTAAAATAAACAGTTAGAAACGCGGGATCCAATTTACAGCTGAAGATCAGATAAACTAAAAATGTTGGGAACCAATTTACATATTTCTTTTGACCTTTCTTAATTCGGGAACCAATTTAGGTGTACCGATATATACAGGAATGCTGTAGCCTGTAGCGGATGTCATACAATTTCAGTTACTAGAGAAATAAATACGGATATTTAAATATACAGAGACGCCACAACTTATAGGTATTAGGTACTTTCCAGAGTAATTCACCGAAATATATGTATAGTGAGGCTGTCCACTATAAACTGCTTATAAAAATTATTGATTTATCAGATATATAGCTAATGATTTTGTGCACAGTATAGTAAGCAGTAATCTATGGTATGATTGAAGTGTCGGTGTCGCATGTATATATATTGTTTTGTGTCCTATAATATTTTACAATCTAACATGGATATTCGTATATATTCCTATGTAAACCATTATAAGTACCTATATTTTGATCGTGTGCACGAGACTATATTGCATAATATATGATCGAATTGAATTAGATATTGAATGTAATTTGTAATTGATTTCATGTTTCATATTAGTACTGCTATTCCAATTGTCATCAATTCTGTACATTTGTATATAACCCAGACTTCTGTGCTATTGACCATGTTATATGAAGTAAATACGACTCCAAAGCCGTATGGGTAATTTGTTAATATATTAGATGTATTTCATTTAACTAAACGTCTTTCTTTTCGAAGATAAAACGCAGAATTACGCTATCTTTAGAAAAGCAAGGCTTATCCACAATAATTACTCTTGTCGCCTGCTTAAAAAGCTCCCATGTTCTGTTAATGAACCAATTCCTATTTAGGCCTTGATACCGCTCGCAGGGTCCTAAATATTTAAATATATATAACCTTTCATGCTTCCGCTCGCCAGGAAACATAAAACATAAAAATCTGACAAACAAAAGCAGGTCGCGACATATTGATCAAATCATTTAAAGTTTATACAATAAATGGCGAACTTTTGATTAATAAATCACATATACTTATTACGTGTTATTTGAGGTGAATAAAACTAAAATTGATCTGAACTGAAATATCCGTGATTGATTCTTGAATTTCAAGTCTCTTCAATCGACTGAAGTTTTTGAATAGTGAAACTAAAGCTACTAAACTGGTTCCGGCTCCGTTTATAAGTTCACGGGTTTGCCTAAAAACGTATTTCTTTGTGTCGGCCATTACTTCGATATATTTCCTCTCTACAGAACTCGATAATCGTGCAGGAAACACAACTTAAAAATTAAACCCAGAAAAATGTACATTCTTTCAAAACGAAGTAACATATTTAGGACATGCCCAAAATCAGTTCTAATCTAGCAGAAAAATTACTGGCTTTGTTTTTACATTTTTCAAATTTCATAAATTGCATCTAGCTCCGCCCATTAACTGTCACTTTTGTGAATTCCTATTAGTTTAATTAAGGCCATAATAAGACCGTGGTGTGGGTGTACTTTCGAGGATCAAACGTAACTGAAACAGCTTCCAGGGTTGGTTCTGCATGGTTTTTCTTAATTAAGCATTAGTTAAAATATATGCAGTTAGACAGATTATATATAAGTTTAGTTTTAATCATCTGCTGACGATGCTAATATGGTTAGCGAAACGCGCGCCGAGTTTGAAAAATATGTTGCTGTATGATGGAGAAAACTATGTCGTAATTGATTTATTGATATAATCAAACACATAATCGATCAATCAATTATTTTTTCAATCGCAAATCGATTACTAATTTTGACAGTCGCTCACCCGATAGTTACCTATTTAAAAAATAGTAAATATTTTTCAGATCATTTTCTAAAACCTACCTCTTAAGAAAATATCCTCCATTTCCCTGCTTATATCTGTTTCATCTTCAATTCTTGCAGAATCTCTAAACTCTCTAGCCTCATCCCTTCTTTTTATGTCGGGATCACATCCATAGGCGTACACTGAAATGAAACCCGGTTCGAGAAAATGGCTTTCTGTTTTTACATTAAACTGACCCCTCTCGCGTCTAATTGGTTCTGTACGGAAGCTGAAATTAAAGAGGTATTAAATACTAATTCATGTTTACGAACTGCCATATTTCTAGTTTTATATGACTGGGAAGATTTCAGATGTACCTTATTTATTATATAAATAACCATTGCCTGAACACTCACATTCAATAAATTATGTTAATATTAAGTTATAAGTAGAGGAAGAGCCCCCATTCTCACCCTGCCCCACGTATCCACATTTGACGACATTTTACCTTGAGATAAGTCCATCCACCTTTACTCTTTCATGTCTGACGTTCATATAACCTTGTGATAGGCCTCCATATGCTCTCACTCTCACTCTTGGCATAGCCTAAAGAAAAACATAGCTGCGACACTTAAGTGCGGCACCTTTGACAAGCGAGGACCAACTTTATTACTATGTAGTGGGGAGGAAATAAATAAATCTAACTTGACGTCAACCCTCCGGCAATCATTAGTGAAGTGAGCCGTATTCAAATTTTTTGGGACGTTATATACTAAAATTGTTACTCTCCCCTATTATTTTATTTAATCTTTCATTACAAAATATATGATTTATAAAATACTGCTTATTTCGAGTAGAGAATAACCAATTTTTTGATCCAAAAAGCTGCATAAAGAGAGCCGTATATTTATTTAAACATTACACCTGAAAGAAATAGTTAAAATGTCTTTTGAAGTGAAATTAAGAATGGCGAATGTAGATTACTTCTAGTAAGTACAGCATTCTTGAAAGAAAAGTCAATTACCTAAAGAAAAATATAATTGAGTTACATATTATTTTGATAAATTACGATCAAATCAACTCATTTATGTAGAAAATTATTTATTTTTTAACGTTATAACACACATATAATAAATTCAAATTGAAATAAACTCACATGAATATAACTATAATAGAATATAAGCTCCAAGATAATATTCAAATATCAACAAGATCTATACACAAGAAAACTTTTTTTATATGAGATTTTATTTTGCACAAGTAGTTTCGGTTTTAGACGAACTTGTGAAGATATGCAATAATAATTTGAAAATTTTGATTTATCTAGTTTTTCTCTTCTAAGCTTAAAAAAGATCTTATATAAGTACATAATTTTGTTTTATATAGATTCTTAACAACCTGCACAATTTTATAAACGTATTATGTACGATTTTGCAATCTGGCTATAGTTTACTAACTAGTTTATGCATGAAGTGCACAATTACGCTAAATCGGAGCAACATGTACTGTGCGTTCAATTTATCTTGATAACATTTTGATTCGCTGTAACTTTTTTGTTTTTAAAGATATCAAGTTAAACAAAAAAGCAAAATGTAGGGTTGGTAGCCAAGTTTTTTTATAAGTTACATATAAAACAAAACACTAACGATTTTTTGACATATTAGCCTACTCTATATTTTTTAAATGGAACACCCTGTATATTACTACATTTTTGGAATCTCTAGAGAAATCTAAACACATTTCGTGCATAATATCTTGTACCTATCTTTAGGTGTTTACGAAAAATTGACATTTGAAAGTCGGGCATTTTGACATTTTGATAGGCTTTAAAATCTAAACCGCACAAGAGCAAAGAAAACGGTTTGCATATTCCTGTCTATCGAATGACAGTAACTTTGAATTTAACCAGCGAATAAAATTAACCGGAACTTTTAATTCTCCGGTTAAATTAAAAGCCACTGTCATTCGATAGCTTATGAAAACCTTAGGTAGAGATGTGCAAACCGTTTTCTTTGATCTCGTGCGGTTTAGATTTTAATGCCTGTCAAAATGTCAAAATGCCGACTTTCAACTGTCAATATTTCGTAAACAGCTAAGGATAGGTATAGGATATTATACACGACATGTATTTTGATTTCACTAGAGAGTCCAAAAATGTAGTAATATACAGGGTGTTCTATTTAAAAAATAGAGCCTAGAGAGTAGGCTTTTATGTCAGAAAATTATTTGTGTTTTGTTTTATATGTAATCTAGAAAAAAACTTGGCTACCATCCCTACATTTTGCTTTTATGTGTACCTTGGTATCTTTAAAACCAAAAAAGGTACAGCGAATCAAAATGATATGAAGGTGCTGATCAAATCTCAAATAATGGATATATCTGGATAACGATCAACTTTTACGAAAAACAACCAGCAAAAACAATGTTTTTGAGACTTACACCTTTATTGTAGAATCCAAACTGTTTATTGTCAAACGAAATGTTTTGCACTTTCTTATCTTCCCCATAACCACAACCTGGAAAATACTCCCCACTAAACCGAAAATTTCGTATATCTAGGTAATTACTAAATAACTAAGATAAGAAGATGCAAATCGTCTCGCGCTATGTTAAACAGATCAAATTCTTTAAATGGAAGGAATGCTATTCGACATGCTACCTGAAATTTATCTAGAATTTTTAGAAGAATTCCAAAATCGGAAAATATGTCCCGCTCTTTTGAGACCTTTTATATTGAAATATAATTCAATAATATTGTCAAACTAAAATCAACATGGCTAAATGATGAAATGGTTGTAAGACTAATAAAAAAATTAGAAACATGTTATTTCTATAAAATGTGTATGCATATGAAGAGTACAGGGGAAAAACGATCTAAGCGCCATTTCCATAGGAAACTTTTTTATTATTGACTTCACAGAAAATTTTATTCTAGAAAAAGTTGGTGTTTGGAAAAAAACTAATTTTGATAATGCTAAATTAAGGATAAGTTATACAGGGTACTCAATAAATACAAAAATGATGGTTAAAAAAATCAAAAACTTTGGAATATCGGAAAACCTTCTACAGAAAAAATAAAGCTCGTATTAGATAAAAATAAAAGTCAAATACCATTTTTTCCAAAAGTTCACCCCAAATCCATGTCAATTATTGAAAAACCCCGCTTTTTCATAATTTTGTGCTTATATTTTTTAGCAACGATGCACTTTTGGAAAAAATGGTATTTGACTTTTATTTTTATCTAATACGAGCTTTATTTTTTCTGTAGAAGGTTTTCCGATATTCCAAAGTTTTTGATTTTTTAACCACCATTTTTGTATTTTTTAAGTACCCTGTATAACTTATCCCTAATTTAACATTGTCAGAATTAGTGTTTTTTCCAAGCACCAACTTTTATCAAATATAAAATTTTCTGTTAAATCAATAATAAAAAAGTTTCGTATGGAAATGGCGCTTCGATCGTTTTTCCCCTGTACCCTTCATATATATTTTATGAATGTTTCCATATTATCAATTTTCGATTATTTTTGGGCTCTTTAAATTTTGTAACCTATTCCGATACGTTTTAGTCCGTTTTTCTGATTTTAGTTAGTTTTTTTTTCTTATGGCAGTGGCACACACACTAAAGGGAGATCTTATGGCGCTCGACGAGCGGTGTGTGTGCGAAGATGTTGATTGACACGGTTCTTGAATATTTGTAGGTTGTAATTACTGGGAAACAGATGTCCTGGAAGTGAGCTCCACAGTGATGCAGTGCGCCAGACAAAGGAGTTCTGGTAAAGCGATGTTCTAGGTGTTTCCAGTTGTACGACGAACTGGTGCGCTCCTGCCGACTGTCGGGACTGTCTGACAGGAGTTGCCAGGGGCGGGATTATGCGGGCCAAATCCTGGGAACATCTGCCGTGAAAGTATCTGTAAAACAGAGACATCTCGGCCACATGTCTGCGATGTTCCAGACTATCCAGATTCCGGGTCAACTCCGGATCGCCGACGAGACGCACAGCCCTCTTCTGAATGGAATCCAGCAGCTTTAGGGTATGCTTTGGTGCGGCACCCCAGATATGTGAGCAATATTCTAAGCACGGTCTTATTTGCGCTTTGTACAGCAAGAGCAACTGCTGCGGTGTAAAGGGTTTTTTGTTGCGAAATAGCGCACCAAGCTTCTGGGAGGCTGATTTTGCGATGTTAACAACATGGTCATGCCATGAAATATTGCTGTTGACCGAGACACCCAGCAGCCCGATTGACGAGGATGAAGGAATGGTCGATCCTGCCATAATGATGTCAGGGCCCGCTGTATTGGCCCTCTTAGTAAACGTTGCTGCTTGGGTCTTTGCTGCATTGAACTGGACCAAATTTCGGTCGCCCCAAGTTTGAACTTTCTCCAGGTCTTGATTAATTGCTGTAATCTGCTCCTGTCTGCGGTGATGAGTCTCAGTCGCTGGTAAGGGTTTTTCTGATCTAAAGTGGGAGACAAGGGTACTGTCATCTGCAAAACTGTAAACAGGATTATTCGTTTCGATCAGCAGGTCATTAATATAGATGAGGAACAGAGTTGGTGAAAGTATTGCGCCCTGAGGCACGCCCGCGTTGATGCTGAATGTGTCCGAGATGTGTCCATCGACCGCAACGTGTAGGAATCGGTTCTTAAGGAAACTGGCCAACTAGCTGCAGAGAGAGGCGGGCAGTCCCAAGGACGGCAGTTTGTTGAGCAGTCCGTCATGCCAAACTCTGTCGAATGCCTTTGAAATATCCAACGCAATCGCTCGAGACTCTCCGTAGTTTTCAATTGCCCTACTCCATATATGAGTGACATAGGCCAATATATCTCCTGACGATCTCTCTTTGCGAAAGCCGTATTGATTATCGCTGATTATTCTGTTGCTCTCGAGGTACTTGAGTAGTTGCTGGTTGACTACACGTTCCATGACTTTGGAGATTATTGGAAGCAAGGCAATTGGGCGATAGTTTGAGGGCGTGGTTTTCTTGCCTTTTTTTGGAACAGGTTGCACTCGAGCGACTTTCCAAGAGGATGGGTAAATCCCTTTTCTGTAAGAAAGAGAAAAAAGCCTGGAAAAAACGGGTGTTAGTTCGTTGGCGCAGTTCTTTAGCACGATGGCAGGTATTCCGTCCGGTCCTGATGCCTTTTGCGCATCTAGTTCTTTAAGGATTTTGCGAATATCACGGTGAGAAAACTTGACTTCTGCCATGGTAGTGTTGATGTTCGGTATAGTGGGGAGAGTCTTGCCTTTCAATCACCTTTCATTTAGTTTTAATTTATTTTAGTCATTTGAACCCGGTTCCGATACATTATAACCAATTTTAATGTTTTTGGTTAGTTTTGGTTAGCCGCCAAAATTGGGTCGTTCAATCAACTATCGATTACTTTCGGTTCCGATACGTTATTACTAATTTTAGTGTTTAGGATAGTCGCCAAAATTGAATTACTCTGGGTTAGTTTTAACTTACTTATAATTATTTTTAAACTATTCCGATACGTTTTAGCCCGTTTTGGTACTTTTAGTTACTTTTGGTTTGTTTTGGTTAGTCTTTCAATCAAATTTTGATTACTTTCAATTAGTTTCAATTTATTTTAGTTATTGAATTAATTCAAGTTAGTCGTTAAAATTCGGTTAATTTTAGTTAGTTTCAGCTTATTTTAATATTTTTAATCTATTACGATACGTATTAGACCATTTTGGTGCTTTTACTTACTTTTGGTTGGCCATTCAGTCAACTTTTGGTAACTTTCACTTAGTTCCAATTTATTTTAGTCATTTGAACCGGTTCCGATACGTTATAATTAATTTAAATGTGTTTGATTAATTTTAGTTAATCCTCAAAATTCGGTTAGTTTCAACTTACTTTCGTTCAATCAACTTTCGGTTAATTTCAGTAAGTTTTAATTTATTTTAGTCATTGGAACCGGTTCCGATACGTTATAACCAATTTTAATGTCTTTGGTTACTTGCCAATATTCGGTTAATTTGGGTTAGTTTTAATTTACTTTAACATTTTTAATCTGTGCCGATATGTTTTAGTCCGTTTTGGCGCTATTAGTTACTTTTAGTTTGTCATTCAATCAACTTTCGGTTACTTTCAGTTAGTTCCAATTTATTTTAGTCATTTGAATCGGTTCCTGTACGTTATAAGCAAATTTAATGTTTTTGGTTAGTCGCTTAAATTCGCTTCGTTTTGGTTAGTTTTAACTTACTTTAAGTTTTGTAACCTGTTACGATAGGTACGTTTTAGTCTGTTTTGGAGCTTATGGTTAATTTTGGCTACCTTTGGTTAGTCTTTCAATTAACTTTCGGTTAGTTTCAGTTAGTTCCAATTTATTTTAGTCATTTGAACCGATTCCGATACCTTATGATCAAATTTAAGTTTAAATAAACAAACTAACTAGCTGCACAACTTTGCCATCCTTTTCGCATTTTAACACATAAATATTAAATTATTTATATAACATACAAACAAAACAATATATACACATAACGATAGTCTATTTACCCAAATAACGAATCTTTTTCAATTTTAATTCCTATGAAAATTTATTGCACTCCGGCCCAGGTAAGCGCGTATGATTGGCATCGAGTTCCAACTGCGTAGTGTCCTCGCTTCACTGAGCTTCACGGAGAAAATTTGATTCCGCACCCCATTAAACGAGCCGAGTGTCGCGGCTATGGCTTCTTTAGGCTATGCTCTTGGTATAGATATCATTTGAAGTTCAAACTTGAGAATAACCTTGATATTTATGGTAACCGCTCACTTGGGCCAATGCATTTCACCTTGAGAATTTTTGATGGGTTTGTCGAGCTCCGCTAAGGCTATAAAGCAGCTTTTACTGAATACAGAACACATCATTGGATACAGCAAATGTGTAGGTACACATTCAATTCAAGTGAGCCAAAGAAAAAGAAATTAATTAATTAGGAAAATAAAATTTTATTTCAAATTAAATATTTAACTGCATTTCTTTTTGATCATCTGATATAACAAGCGTGTCTAGGAACATTTGATTCGAGCGAAAGAAAAGGAACAATTGTCAATAATTAGGAAAATAAAATTATAATTCGAATGAATTATTTACCTGCATTACTTTTTGGTAATTTGACGTAACAAACGTGTCTATAATCATTTGATAGGAGTGAAAGAAAAATAA
>JAEQML010072949.1:0-15213 GCA_016904865.1 Pissodes strobi
GAATTATTCATTATGTGACACAGAGGAGCAGCCAATTCCTCTGCAAAATTTTTAAACAGAGTTGAAGGAATTTTATCAAACCCAGAACTCATTTTATTCTTAAGTTTGGAGATTATACACAAGATTTCATTGATTGTGACTGGTATCAAGAAAATGGATTTATTGTTGTAATGGATTCCACATGAATAAACATGCTGATTAGGCAAACCATTCAAAAGATTTGGCGCTGCATTAATGACGAAGTTGTTGAAATCATTGTATATGATATCTGGGTCTCCAGAAGTCTGGCAATTACCACCTCTAGAGCTACTCCCATTTATTTCCCTTACAATTGGCCAGACACATTTTGACTTATATTCGCTGTTGTTTCTACGATTTCTATATTGCGTTTTCCTAGCCTCTGTTAAAAGTTTATTATTTTATTTTTTATTTTCTTTGTATGCTTTATTATCATGTATATCAACCCTTTGAAGCATTAACAAAATATTCAATTCATTTTTACAAGCTATGCCGTTATTATTTTGATATGATTTTTTTTTTAATTTGGAATTTATGATTTTGAAAGGAAAGTAATGCTTAAATATGGTTAGAAATATATTCATGAAACCACTCCATGGGACATCCACCAGCGCAGACGGCAGTATGCAAACCCGTTCCCAATTTTCAGATGACAACATATTTTTGAAGTGATCTTTGTTTTCTGCATTAAAAATTATCTTTTTCTCTTTACTAATGTTTGTCTTACCTACCTCTATATTAAATACGATCAGTTGTCCCCTATGATCAGAGATATGAATGTCCCGAACACTCGAGTCTCCTCTGAAATTGATGGATGTACACCAAATGAGTGTAACATAGAGACCAATTCAAGAGAACGCTTATTATTTACATAAAACTCACACTTTTTGTCGAAAAACTACTAAAAACTGCCCATTCAAAAATGTTGAATAAGAGCTGAAATGCAAACTTTATACAAAAAATAACCTTTTCTCGTCAGTCGAATAATACCGAGGTTTGAGAATTCAAAAAAGTTTAATCTGGAGCATACGTACTGTATACGCTAGTTTAATTTTATATACGTCATTTTGTATTTGGGAAGAAGCACACTTTTTACAAATGATATCTTTGTCAGTAATCGAACTAACAGAGCATTTTTGTGAGATCAATTGTTAACATATTTCTCCACTTTCTCTGGCCCCAGGGTGTAATTGCACACGTGCCAATTTAGTGGCCCTAAAGAAGCTGAAAACTTCAAAAACCCGAAAATGCTTGACGTTTCGAGGACGAAATCTGCCCCCGTTGTCAAAAACGAAAAAGCTAAAATTGAAAATGAGAAGTAAATGCAATTGTCACGTTTAGAACAATTGAACATTATTTTTATCAAAATCAAATTCAAAACTTTTTGCTATACTTAACGTTATAATTGCATTTATTAATCAGTTTTATTTTTATATTCAAACGGTGGCAGATTTGTATCTCGAAAGGTGAAGAATTTTCAAATTTTTTAGCTTTTCGGTATCTTTAGGGTCACTAAATTACCACTTGTGCAATTTACATCAATAAAGCTGAAGTGGAGAAATGCGTAACAGTTTATCGCACAAACATGAATCCTCCACACCAATATAAGACGTATCTACATCTATATAATCTGTTCACTTTAATTTGGTGATAAATATTTTTCTTTTTAGGTGAAGATTATATATTTTCGTTACTCACGGGCTACTGTGATCCTCCAGCAGGAGTTCCTCTGAGAGAGGGCCAGTATTATAACCCATATTTCCCTGGTGGCGCAATTGCTATGGCTCAAGCTTTGTACAATGAGGTTATAGAATATTCGGATGGTACACCAGCTACTGCTAGCCAACTTGCTAAGGTAAATTGCGTTATATGAACTAATAAACTATAAAATCTTTCGTCTCTGGAATATACCACCAACCTGGTCAATTGATGAAATGTTATAATTGTGGATTGATTATACTATTTTTTTGTTTTGTTTCTCTCGTTTTGTCAATGAGATTTATATATTTAGATTGTAAATATAACAAGTAGTTTTACATGGAAAAGTATATTCAGAAATATTAGAAACTGAAAGCTTTCCAACAACCCAATAACTTGTAACAACGAAACTTCAATATAACCCTTTAACCACATCTGTCAGGTTATAATGACAAATGGAAATCCGTTCAGGTCCGGAGTAGTGTTTATTTTTAATTGTAATTTTAATGTTATTATGTTCACAGGGAATAAGTTAAGAGGCTAGAGTGTTTTTTATTTCTTCCTTATTTTATACAATCATCGTTAAAATAACAACAAAGGAACACCCAAATGCACCTGTAGCACACTCAAACAACACAACACCAAACAATCATCTGTACCCGATTCTAACAATTCATATACTCCTGAATATTATAGAGCTCAAGATTAATCAAAAACTGCTCTAATTTTTCAAATGCTTTCCAGTTGTTACACTTTTTATATTGTTATCTAACTTATTATAAAGTTTAATACTCATATAGTACAGACTTTTCTCAACTAGTGTTAAACGATGTACTGGAAAAGAGATGTTGTTTGCACAAGTGTTATATATGTGATTGACATTCACACAAAATGTCTGCCTGTTTTTAAAAACAAACATGGTTACTTCAAAAAATGTTCAGAGCATAGATTCCCTTAGATCTAAAGATACCCCGGCACGATTCAGGAGAAAACATTTTGTAAATTATTCTTATAAGTGTCTCTGTGTCACAAAAATTCCCTGAGTCTTAGAGTTAGAAGCCCAAAAAATTATACCATATCTAGCGGTACTTTGGAAATTCGTATTCTTTTAGAAGACTCATTTAAATACTTTGAAACAAATCTAATACAGTAACAGATTCTATTCAACCTCCCATTCAAACAATTAATGTAACCAGAACAGTCCAAAAACTCATCAACATGAATACCCAGAAACTTGGTGGTATTGCTTACTTCAGACTGAGGGCCATTATTCAAATTCAAATATTTATACAGGTATTTAATACATCATATCTTTCTTACGTTACAACACTGAAAAAAAAACATCAAACTACATTATACATCCAAAATATTTAGAAATAAAGTCAAGACTTATTATAAAAAACATGTAAGACTATTTCACATTTAAAAACATAGAAGCACAAATACTTAAAATGCTCTCAGACATCCAGAGACTCATTAATGCTGTAGAAGGCATTTCAACCAAATATCTCTTAACAGTGGCGGAGAACAATTTTGTAGGCATTCCTTTAATATTCAATGGAAGTTTAATAAGTCTGTAAAAATCAACTGGAACATTTTCCCTTTGCCTAGTGGGGTAGTTATGATAAGAGGCATTTGTGTTGTAATTATGAGGGTGCTTGTGACAATATAATACACATTCCTATATATATCTACATGGTATTGTTAGTATCCCTAGACTTGTATACCACTCTCTAGCATCGTCCCTGTAACCTATACCCGCAACAATGCGTACGGCCCTTCTCTTTAACGCAAAGATCCTTTTGGCGTGGGCAGAGTGACCCCATGCCAGAACCGAATAGATAGCCACCGACTGGAAGATTGTGTGGAACATCTGAAGGGGTGAGGCCCCGGGAAGTGTTCTGGCTAGATTTCTTAATAAATATACCGATTTAGTCAGTCGGCCAGTTACATACTCAGCATGCTTTTCAAATTTTAAGCCAGGATGGAGGTACATCCCCAGAAATTTCACTCCATCTGAGTTCCGGCCCTCAATTTCACGGAGACCGAAGGTCATAGTGACTGTTTCTGCCTCGTTCAGTGTAAGTTTATTCACCACAAACCATTTGCTCAGATCATTCATTCCCTCAGTCATCTCTTCATTCAGCCTGTAAATGTTTTCATCTCTGACTATGAGACGTGTCATCTGCAAAAAGTAAGATTTTCCTGTTTGGGGAGGCCTTGTTTATATCATTGATATATACTAAAAAGAGCAGTGGCCCCAATATTGAGCCCTGTGGCACTCAATGTTCAACAATTGCCCAGTTTTCTGAGGTTTTTCCATTGTATACAGTCTTTTGTTGCCTATTTCTAAGGTAACCCTCAAGCAAGCACACACTCCCCGCATCCACGCCATAATTTTTAAGCTTATGGATCAGTACACTATGAGAAACACAATCAAAGGTCTTTGAGAGATCGCAGAAGGCAGCACTGCCCCCCTCAAAAGCATCCACTATGAATCCTAGCAAGTCCAGTACAGCAAGAGCAGTGGAGTTTCTGGCCCTGAAGCCAAATTGGTTTTCAGTGAAGAGTTTATTCCTTTCAAAATAGTTGTACAGCTGTTCTTTCAATAAATATTCATAGATTTTAGACAAAACAGGAATTAATTACATAGGGCGGTAATTATTGGGGTCATTTGTATCTCCTTTTTTGTGGATTGGAACGACTTTTGAATTTTTAAAGCAAGCAAGAAATACTTTATTTGTTATGCTTATGATTGTTAATTTAGTTAAGGGAATGATTATTCACAGATCTTAGCATTGGAATATTCATTTAATAGATATCCTTGCTGTGCTTGACCTTCATTGCATCCCTGACCTGCACAAAACTAACCTCCCCAAAACTAAAGCTCTGGTCCGTCACAAGGCCATTTAAGTATTCCTCTGGATTCCCTCCCCCTTCTGGAATCGTTGCCAGGACCTCTCCTGCAATACTATTAAAAAATTAATTAAAATCCTCGCTTCATCATTAATTATTTTGCTTACACCCCTAAAAGAGTTTACCACCTTCCAGAAAGTTCTTACAGCATTTTTTGAACTTAGAATATAATTTGAGTAAGCAGATTTTTTTGCTTTTATACTTTTTTCTAAAAGTTTTGATTGTTTGGTTGAGTTCGACTGCGGGCCTTGTCTTATTTAGCTCATGTAACAATTTTAAACTTTTCCTCATGTTTTGTATGTCTTGATTAAACCAGACTATATTCTTATAATTATTTTTATTACCTATTGTTTGATTGATTGGAAATGAATTACTTATAACAGTTTTAAGTAGGGTTAACAGTTTGTTAAATAGCCTGTCAACATTTTCTTCCTGGTCGGTAACAAAGTTCCAATCCTGTTGCTCCAAACATTCATACATCATGTTAAGGCCTTTTTGAGTGATAGGTCGATGTGTATTTTGTTTTGTTTCTGAGTTATCCCCCGTCATTTTCACCAATATGTCCACGGTCAAATGATCAGACAGAAAAGGGTCGTACGCAGAGGTACTACTGTATTCTAAAATATTTCTAAAGTTTACAGAAATGTTGTCTATACAATTTTTCCATTTGTTTTGAAAAATTTGTTGATACAAATTAAAGCCCTCAAGCACTTCAATAAAATCTTTCTTTCTTTGGTTATTTGTATTAAAAAGAATGTTAAAGTCACCGTTTATTATCAAAAACCTAAATCTACGGCTATTTTCATGAATAAAACTTAAGACATTTATAAATTTATCCAAAAACAAATTAAAATCTCCCTCCGGAGCTCTATATACAGTTAAAACAAGAATATTCAGACCTTTAATTTCAGCAGCAGACAACTCCAAATAATATTCTATGGACATATTCACTAATTGTTCAACGTTCTGGTAACGGACTCCATGCTTTGTCAGTATTAGGGTACCCCTATGTGCCTTATGGTTTCTAGCAAAAAAGAAGCAATTTTTAAATTTTCAATTTCCTGGTTGTTTAGATGATGTTCATAAGACATAACACGTTGTAATCTTTGGTCGACTGATGAATTTTCATAGTCACTCCAACTCTTCTATTTTATTCCTTAGAGACCGTATGTTCAAGTTCATGACACTCAGCTCTGTTGTGCTATTGTTTCCGCCAAATGTCTCTCGATTCTCTAGTGAGAACGTCGTCTTAGGTTGAGAAAATGGTTGACTATAACACCTATTGGCCAGGCATTAGGATTTAAAATAATATCTTTGTGCTCCCTGCATACAGTTACCTTGAAGGAACTTTTTAAATGGTCTGTTTTAGTTCTTAGTTTTTCACAGGTTCCCTCAATTTTTAGTGAAGTTTTTAGATAATTTGCTAAGTCAACGGGTGTTACCTGAGGTTCATATCCAGATATGAAAAACGAGGACCTGCCTGGAGCCACAGGCATAGTCTCTGTACCTTATTTCCCCTAATTGGTTCCGGTCGCTGGGTGTTTTTAAGTTCATGTTGTTTTTTAGCTGTTTGTAGCTTATTTCGTCATTTTTCGCCAACTACTGTCCAGTTTTCGCCGACATCGTCGATTTTATTTCAACCTTCGTGTGTATTGTTTACATTTTCATAATTGAGGTTAGGGTTAGGTTTCTAAATCTGAACGCCAAAAATATTATCGATAATAACCGGCTCTTCTTTGCTATCGATATCGACACCTTGCGATGTTATAGACCTTTCCTGTGTATGTGTTTCTGTTTTTTTGGGATTTCGGTTGAAGTTTGCCATTTGCTCCCCCTGCCGACGGTTTTCGGAGCCGAAGTTTGGCTGGCTTTTGTGCCGTAGATATTGATGCCACATTTTCCACATTGGAATGGGGGTGTGTTTTGCATTCCTTGAATGTTTCCTGTTTTAGTTTCATTTTTCAATTTTTCTTCCACTTTCTCTTTAATTATGCATTTTCTGTTAGTACCTTGTTTTTCCCCTCCATTGCTTCAACTAATTTTCTTAGGAGTGCTATTTCAACGTCTTTTCCTGCGTTTGCCGCATGCACACGTTCTGTTGCTTCGTGATTGCAAGTTGTTTTAATTAAAATAGATTCAGGTTTATCTGTTTTATTTAATTTTGTCCTAAAGATAATTGTGTTAGTTTTTTATTTATTCAGACATGGTCTGTTTTTTAAACCAATTATCTACTAGCTTAAAAATATTTTCCGCAAGCTCACAAAGATGTGATCCTTTTACCAACAAATTTGTCATCCGCAAATTGTGTTATATTAAAATTTGGATCGGTTATCTCAAAATTCAAATCATTCCAAAAATGGTAAACAGAACAGGACCCAATATACTCCCTTGAGGTACTTCTACTGTATTCTGTGATATGTCCGATTTATATGCTACCCATCCTTCTAGATAACAACTATTTGGGATATGTTACTTAAATAATAATAATAAATATGCTTCATTGTTTTAAAGAACACAGTCCACATAACAAAGCTAGGTATAATAAAAAAAGAAAACATACAACTGAAACACATAGGTACAATAAAAGGAAAAGACAACACATGCTTACATCTTAAAATAAAAACTATGCCACACAAAGCATACCAACACCGGACCAATACAACTCTTAATTCAAATAGTTAAAAAAATATTAAAAATCATCATTATAATATTCGTCCAAAGTATAATATGCCCTAAACTGCAACAACAACTTTACTGATCTCCTAAAACATTTATCATCTACAGCATTTTTATATTCTCTAGGCAGATGATTATAAATTTTAAGGCTCTCATAGATTAAAGAGTTCTTGGTAAGGGTACTCCTCGGTATCGGCAACCGCAGGCCACAGTCATTACGTGTATTGTATACACTCTCCTGTAAAATGTACTTATATTTTTTGTGAACTATGGCCACCGTTTCCAAAATAAAAAGAGAAATCAACGTCAGGATCCCTTCGCGAACAAAGTATGGCCTACAATGGTCTCTCGGCCCCAATTTACACAGATATCTTAGGGCATGCTTCTGAAGCACAAAAATCGACTGCATTAGCTGCCTCGAACTAAAACCCCTAAATGCCACACGATATCTCAAATTCGATTGAACCAAAGAAAAATAAACATATCTTGTCATTGAGTATCCCAAACCATTAGTGACAACTATAATAGCATAACACGCCGATACTAATTTTTTATTACGATTAGTTATATGATTAGAAAATTTAAGTTTCGTATCAATATACATGCCCAGAAACTTCGCAACACTTTTATTTTCTAGAGTATTATTGTCAATTCTCCTATTTCTGTATGACGCAAATAAAATGTTTCCACTACCGACACCTCGTTCAGAAACGACAAGGGATCAATCTGGGAGCACAGATCAGACATCAGACTCTGAGCAACAGAGCAATAAAATTCATTTAGAACGTTCGAGTCTAGGTTGTTCCGCTCGTCAGATTTCCGTGATTTTCCTCTCAACTCATTAATTATGCTCGATCCCTCCTTTGCTTTATTTGAAGCATCATTAATTCGGCCTCCATAATAAATTTTTTTCGCGGCTCGCAAAACTTTCCTATAAATTCTCTTATATAAATTAAAAAGATTTGTCAAAAATTCAGAACGAGCAAACTTTCTCAATCTATGTAGGCATCTTAGGTTTTTTTGAGGAAATTTTAAGTCCCTGTGTTACCCAAGGCTTTTTTTTCTTTTGTCTTAGCCTTTTTTGAGGAAAATTATTATTAAAAATAGTTACTAATACTTGGTTAAAACTTTCAAGTGGATCAGGTGTCTGAAAAATTAACTGCCAATCTATTGCAGCTGACGGTATGTTAAACTTTTTAAAATCAGTACCACTGTATATTCTACCAAATCAGACTCTCCTATCCTCCACGTAATTTATAGAAAGCTCCGCAATTATTGCTTCATTATCCGATAGACCAGACGACACGACAGACAAATTGCGTTGTACATTATTACCGAAATTAGTACAAAAGTAATCTATTGCATTTTTTCACCTATGTTATTTGTAAAATATTTCAGATTAGTGATCGTTCTGTAGAGCTTATCATTGACTGTATTAAAATTAAAAAGAACGTTATTACTACTACATTCCTGATTAACAGGAATTGAACATATAAATAAATTTGTATAAAAACATTTGTTAGCCGACAATGTAACATCCCTCAAAGAAACATTGGGGTCGTTCACAGCTGCCAATACTACAACAAAGTCAGTGCTTGTGAGTTCATTTAAGAAACGATCAACACTCGAAACTGTGTCCCTAAATCGTGAAAATGGTTTCCTTATTAATTGAAGAGTATACTCTGACTTTAATGCTTTAAAAAGTTTGTGGTTATTTTCCATAGTCATCCCTGTGTTTCTTTGCACTTTGCAATTCCTACTTACACTTTCATATTGAACGGTACATGTTTCCAACTTGGAAGAACCAATGCTATCCACAAGAGTCTTGGTTGCAGTTACCTCTCTGTTAAGTTGAATATTTCATAATTTGCCTTTTGCAAATCTTGAACAAATAACTCATTTTCTTTTGACATTGTTTCAATACTAGTCATCATACTGACTCTCTAAGATTTAAGATCACTCAACTCTCCATTAAGCAAACGTATGCTGTCCTCCAATTTTGTTACATTCTCTGAAAAGTTTAATTGTTATTTCATTGTTTAATTAGTATATATTTTGTATTAGTATGTATTTGGTTAAGTTTTGACTCGAGATGAAACTACATACTTTTTTTCTGTTTGTTAGGATGTAAGTACCTTCCTGAGATGGGCTTCGGAACCAGAATTTGACGACCGAAAACGAATGTTGATGAAAGCCATTGGAATTTTTACCTTTCTCACAGTAATCTCGTATTATGCTAAAAGGTTCAAGTGGTCATCTGTTAAAACGAGAAAGATTGAATTTAAGCCTAAAAGTAAGTGAGAAGTCCAATAAACATCCTGAGCAACGTGACCAGATAGCCAGTTACTTTTTTAATGTCTATACTTTTAAGTATAATTTTATTATTGTAAATATTATGATAAATTGAGGTTAATTGCGGATGTTCTTTATTTCAATTGTCACCACATCCACAGATGGCATAACATCATTTTTTTTTCGTTTTGTGTAAGGCGTACCGACTGCATGTCACGTTATTTATTAAATAAATTATACATTTAAAAAAAAACGGTATTATTATTCACGCTTTACCATATGCAGAGAACTTTCCTTACCTTGACACAAAAGTGAAAACATAACTATCTCTCATCAAAACTAGCTGCACAACTTATACTTTCTTATTACATTGTATAAACGCCAGGTAAATTAAACTGTTAAATGAGAAGACTTTATACATTGAAGTTGCCATGCATTGCATACCTAACCAGTTTATTTATTTACGCAACGGGAATTTCCAAGTTTACGTTAAACATTGCAAGTCAAAATATAAAATTGTTCAGAATAAGGCTAATAAAATGTCAACATTATTACAAACACTAGGAGACTATTAGTTTGACATTACCATAATTCCTATTAATGCCTTACCGTTATCACAGACAGCTTATTTTGTTTATAATTAAGACCACAATTACATATTTATGCAATCAACAATAGGACTTTTTGTATAACTTAAGGACGAGCTAAATATATCTAGTAATAGAAGTACAGGACACTCGTCTGATGAAACCAAAGACATATGTCTTTGGATGAAACTCGAAGAGATATAACCGTAAGATGTCATATTATAGTATTGCACGTTAAGGCCCGCTATTTTGAACTCCGATTAGTTACTTTAATGGTTCGCTAAATTAATCAGTATTGAATCTGCCAAGATCAATATGACATTAATGGATGTGTGGTAAACAAATTACCGATTAATTTAGCAATGTCTAATCGGATTCGATTAGTCACGTTAAACACTCGTTAAATTAATTAAGATATGATTCAAAACACTGATTAATTTAATATAGTGGAGTAAAACACTGAGGAATAGTTGTCAAAAAATTTGTTTGAGGTAGGGTAGACTGGGGCAAGTGTGAACCCATCCATTTTTCTTGTCATATTTTTAATTTTGTCTCTAATATAGCAATTTTTTAAAAACTTTACGTTCCGTGGTAAGTTGGCTTATTATGTATGCTTAACGTACCTGGGGTTGAAATTTACTTCCTAAATTGTAAGTAACGGAAATTCAAAAAAGAAAAAAAAATCGGGCTGAAATTTCACACTTGCCCGATTATCGGGAAAGTGTAAAAGTGGCGACTATTTGATACTGAAAGTAACGCTTCTCTTATGGAGGCAAGTGTAAAAGATGTAGAAATATACGCTTGAATTAACATAAAATAATTGGCAATTAATTCTACAACCATAAACTTTTTATAAACCTTTATTGAGTCACTGAAATACCATTTGGAAACTTTAGCCTTAACATTTTATAAAAAATCTACTAAATAACATTAGTTGTACTCCATAAGTGGAAAATAGTACAAACTAACTTAAAGTTAATATGCTCGATGCCAAAAACATAAATTTATGATTGATTTTTTCTGGGGTATTGCATATTTATGCAATCAACAATAGGACTTTTTGTATAACTTAAGAACGAGCTAAATATATCTAGTAATAGAAGTACAGAACACTCGTCTGATGAAACCAAAGACATATGTCTTTGGATGAAACTCGAAGAGATATAACCGTAAATGTCATATTATAGTATTGCACGTTAAGGCCCGCTATTTTGAACTCCGATTAATCACTTTAATGGCTCTCTAAATTAATCAGTATTGAATGTGCCAAGGTCAATATGGGATTAATGGATGTGTGATAATCAAATCACCGATGAATTTAGCAGTGTCTAATCATATTCGATTAGTCACGTTAAACACTCGTTAAATTAATTAAGATGTGATATTCAAAACACTGATTAATTTAATATAGTGGAGTAAAACACCGAGGAAAAGTTGTTGAAAAATTTGTTTGAGGTATAACCAGTTCAGACCATTAAAATATGTTTACCTATGTTCCTGGCTATATGAAATGGGTGATTACGACTTATTTTATAGCTAAAAAACTGGAAAATTTTAATAAATCAGCTTGCCCGCCTTTTTATACATACCACCTCATAACTCTGGAAATACTCCGTATATTAAAATAATTTTTCTTGATATGACATATAACACTTAAGCGAAGACAACAGTCATAATGTTTTCATTGATTTTTATTATCAAATAATTTTTTTTTAATGGTATATAAACTTGAAAGTTTATATTTTGAAGAAGCTACTTTTCGACCAGCGAAAAACTTTTTTATTTGTGCAATTTTCTGGATGTCACCAGCGAGAAAGTTTTAGCCAAAAGTACAAAAATGTAAAAAACCGGTCCTCTAGGTGTAATACTTTTCGAGTAATGCACCCTCCAAAGCTGCATCATATATTAAAAAATAGTTGCTTCCGCGCGCGCACACTGCAGTATTTATCTCGTTTAGTTAACGCGCCGCTTTAACTAACATATTATGTAAATGGTTATTGTGTTAATTGGCGATATTGTATTTCTTGTTTCTTTTTTGCTTCATTGTAAGTAATGCTTTAAACAAAATATATGTATAAAGTTAAGTAAAAATTAAGCAATTTTATATAGTACTTTAACTTGTACAGTCAATATAAACACAATAATCATTTATGTTATTCGACTACCTCAATATGTATCAGTAAGTATATGAAAAAAAATCTTAATAAATATGAAAAAAATATAATGTTTATTTAAAATATAATTTATTAAAAACTTCAGAATCGGACGAGCATTCTTGGGTAGTAAGTAGTCTATTATTGCACGCATATTTGCAGTCGCTGCAACACTTAAGTCCTTGTGAAACACAAGAGCACCTATTATTATTACAATTTATATCAGAACACCATAATAGAGTTTTTCTCACAACATCTGATATTGGAGAAAATTGGGCCCATGATTCATTTTCAAAAGTCCATCGATAGTTACTGGGATTCTCGAACGTAACTTTGTTTACGTGGCTGCTGTACCATATTCTTAACTGATATATACACCTAAAATAAACATTTTAAACTATTAGTTATACTTAAAAATAGTACAAAAATTATCGCCATTTCAGTGTTTACCTTTTTAGATGTTGTTGGAATGCCTCATTTGTAGTTCGTGTTAACTTATAACGTAATTCGTTAAGGTTGCGAATTCCTGGCACATTGTTATTATACAAAAACAGAATATATTGCTGACATACATCAATAGCGTCTTTTTCAGGAAGTTCTGGAAGCTTCTCGATGTCTTCCAACTTGTCGACATGTTTACACAAAACATCATTCCTATTTTGTAAAATGCATTCGTTGTATCGCAACCAGTAAGACAGTGAACGGCTAATAATTTTTTACAAACTTTTTGTCCAATATTTGCTACAATTTGGGCCAAAGACACAAAGTGCGTACTTGTACTGCGGCCCAATTGGATGAATACGTTATGTCCGGTCATATCAGGAATCCTTCAGTAATAATGACTTAGCAAAATCATAATATCAGTATCTACAAATTTTACTAAAATCGAATTGCATCTTGGAAGATCATTTAAGACGTGAAGTATTATTCTGGTATCTGCTTCTTGATTACTATTTAATTTTTCTAAACTTTGCGTTTCTGATTATCAGAAAACAACTTTAAATTTTTAAATCCTCCTGCTATTATTATTTCTTCCTCACTATCAAGTATAGATGGTCCCTTTTCCAAAAAATAGTTGGTTAAATAATTTAATAATGATTGCTTATTTGAAGAAGACTTTATAAATTCTTTAAATTTCGTAACCTTTCGAGCAGTAAAATCTCCACTTTTTCTTTCGGCATTTTTAAATCAATTTGAAGAGTAAGTATCAAACACCAAATTTATCCGTTTTGCTTTGTGTTTTCGTCCTTCCCTTAAAATTTTAGTAACAAATATTTCTGCAGGGTCGCTGAAAGTAATAAAAGAAGCAGCAACTTAATAATAATTGAATCTACGGCGGGACATTCTGTTATGTTTGGTGCAAAACTTTCTATTTTTTATTGCTAAATCAGATTTTGCCGTCTTCCTCATCGAACCATCCTCGTGAAATAAAGATAGTGGAACCAATGTTAATTCGTGCGTTAATATATCTAACAGATCTAGCTCCTGAAAGCGGACTGCACAAATTATTCTTCGAAACATGGACTCAGAACCCATAATTTTTTTTGCATATGGATTTTGTTTTCACCTTGACATCTTTAAAAGTTACTAACTTATTCCTCTTTATTGCAGTCCAAAAACTACTCGTAGGGTTATTTAACAATTCTAAAACTTTTTCTTGTGCGATTTAAAAAAAAAGTCATCTAAGATTTTACCGGTACATATATTTATTAATTCACTTGGTACGGAACTTAAATGGATTACACCAGTCTGTTTCAATACTTTTAATTATTTTTAAGATGTCTTGCTCGTTTTTAGCCAGAAGGGTTTTTTCTTCTGTTCTGGCTGTCTTATAAGAGTTTGAAACGACACCAAAATGTATATAAATAATTATTTGATAAGTATTCATACATACCTATACATTTTTTAGAATATTCTCCTAAAGAGTGCCGAGTAGTCATCCAGCGAAGAAGTGCTGTCGGTTTTTGCGAAAATCCAATAATTCCAGCAGAACTTTTGCAATCTTTATTTATATACTGCTCAAGTGCCATATCGGATGTCACACAATAAAATAATGTATCACTCGTCTTTTTGACTACAAAGTTACCATCTGCTAAATATTCAAACATATAAGGCACTTTAGTTTTTAAATTTTCCATATCTGACAAGTAAACAGGGACCCATTTTAAGTATAAGTTTCTGCCAGCAGCCGCCAGGTATGGCAATGTGTCATTAGCTACGCACAAATGGGAGGAAAAGGCTCCATTTCTTTCCGACTGTAGTATTCGCCACAAGAGGTCAATTGCCTCAAGAAGGGAATGCCAATGTTTAAATGTATTCGAAATTGATGAACCACTAACAACGAAGTCTGATATAATGTCTTCTAAAGAGCGGACTAGTATAAGAAATTCTTCGAAACGGTTTCTACAAAAACTAGAATTGATAAAGTCTTGAATTAAACTTTGTAGTTTGGCCTTCAATTCAGGTGTGAGAAAGGTTAAATTTTCTTGTGATTTACACCAATTAAGCAGCGACTGAAAAAATAATCTAGAAAGCGCATCTCCAACCAAGGTTAATCCTCTAATGGCTCTGGAGTATTGCTTACCTTCCAGCATCATTCTACACGTATTTTCAGCATAGTCAACGCCACCTACACTAGATGGCGCTAGAGTCGGTATCAAAAATTACATCGGGTCTCCAGACGCTTTTCGTTACACCATTTAGGCTGTTTTTAATTTGGCTTGCCGGTGTTTTCTTATATTTTTTGTGTTAATTTCACAAATTTTTGCTTGAAGTATATAAATTTTCATTCATCTTGTGACTGAAACGTTAATTTGTGTCCGGAGTGGAGTGGATCAGTGGACTACTTAATAGAAACAAAATAAACAGCATCA
>JAEQML010072950.1:0-15211 GCA_016904865.1 Pissodes strobi
CTCAATAAACATGATATCGTGTACGTTCATATTATATAATGCATTTTGGTTCAGTCTTTCACGCGCCAAAGCGTATTCATAGCTAGGATTCTTTTTGAACATTTGTAAACTTTTATTATTATTTTTAATTTATAATCAGAATTTCGATATCTGTGTTTTGTCTTCCAAGTATGTATGTATATTTCTATGTTAAATATATTTTTTTATTGGTTACAAGTTTGAAACTATTTTATCTTAGCATTGAGCAAATTTTTAGCGTAATAGTTCAGAACCATATTTTTGTAAAAAATAAACGAACCTGTTTGTTTGATTTTATTATTTTTTTATTTCTATTTTAGAGGCTTCATTTAACACAGAAAACAAAATAAAATATTTGTATAGAATACAAAAATTTTAAGAGTAACTTAAGCTATTCAAAATTATTCCCCAGTAAAATAAATAAATAAAGAAAATAAATAAAAATTAGAAAAATTAATAAAAAAATAAAAACACATATTCATAATAATAATGTCAATACCTATCATCTTAAAGACGAAACAACGGATTCCAAACCGGATTCCACGATTGGATAGAGCGAAAAATGTGACAATGCAAATGTGCAGTTCAATTTGAAATCCAATTTTAAATAGGCCCAGGAAAAAATTATTCGATTTTTTTAAATTTCGTTTTTTCCAGATATCTCCGGAAATACTAGGAATTTTAAAACTTTCCACGGCGCGGCATATTGTTAGGCATCTAAATGCGCAATTTTGACCTATTTGACCGACACTGTGTCTTTTAAGGTTTTCGAGATACCCATACATAGACTCGAAATCGAGCCACCCTGTACGATCCTAATAACTATTCAGCTCTATAAATTGAATAATTACATTCTAATTCATTCTGTAAATTGAAAAAAATGTCTCAGACGCTTAGGCACAAGGTTTCATGAGGTGTACGGACTCCTTCATTTATTTTGAGTTGTTAATTTTGTTGTTTATAATTAGGCTAAGGCAAATATACACTTGGGAATGTGGTATTTATGCATATAAATATTCGAAGTTTTTGTCAACAAACCGAAAATATGCAAAACATACATTACAAAAGATTGATAATATGAATTTTTCTTAATTCATGTAGAAAATATAATCAACTGCAACAAAATTTTACTGATTGCTCTATTTATTACATTAAATAATAATAATAATAATAATAATAATCATATTAATATTAACATTAAAGTAGGTAATAGAATAAACTGATACACATACAGAATATATATTGGAAATACGCATCATTATTAACAATGTAGATATATCTTCTATCTAAGGAGGAGTAAGGCAGGGTTGCATCTTGTCTCCTCTACTTTTTAATATTTACTCCGAGAGAATTTTTAGAGAAGCACTATCCGAAATATCAGCGGGCATTATTGTCAATTCTGAGGTCTTTAACAATTTACGGTACGCAGATGTGCCGGTACTCTTAGCGTCCAGTCAGGAGGAGCTGCAGGACATCCTTGACAGAATTATTTCAGAATGTGCCACGGCTGGTCTTGACTTAAACGTCAAAAAGACGAAAGTGTTATAGTACGGGAGGCCACAACCAAGATTTTTCGACAATCGCTATCCGCAAAGTTCTTTGTGGCATTGGTAATTTTATTATTTTGATTCGAAAACCGGTATTTTCAGACATTTTGCGTGGTGCTTATGCCCTTAATTAATTTTTAAAGTTGTTATTAATTCGGACCCTAAAAACTGATAGCAAACTGTCTGCTTTTCGATATGCTATTAAATAACAGTGTAAACATTGTTTTTTTTTTTTGGATATCAGAATAGGGGAATTTAAAAAAGAAATAAAAATGACAAAAGAAAAAAAACTTTTTGCTATCTGTCTGAAAACTATTTTCTTTCGTTAATTGTGGTGAATTGATACTTAAAAGACCAAAATATGTCCCGGTGCGTTTAATTTTATGAGAATGCGTAACATGTAAACATTTTGGAGGAGGGAAACTTATCACTGTTTGTCTGAAATCAGGTATATATGGTAGAAAGATTCTAATATCAGACACATCATTAACCTGTGCACGCTGCTAATTAGACAAACTTGTAGACAATTGCCATTGCATTGACTTTGATAATTGTCACCAAAAGCATTTTGTATACGTTACAATCATTATGATGCCAAAAGACAAGGTTATCTCGCTGTCGAACTGTAAAATAAACAGCTGGCAGGCTAGCGTTTGCGCGCAAGCGACAACTTCTACCAGCATCACCGGCTGTGATACAGGTCCGTCAAAATTTTTATTAAATACCTTTTTTTTTGCTTTCGCACCATTGAAAGTGTCTGAAAACATTATTTTCCTAATAAAGTCACTCAAACAAGTATGTTAAAAAATATTTCAATCGGACAGCGATGAATTTATAACGTCCGATGTGTATACAACTTCCGGTTATCATATTACAAAAGTGCAACACCGCAGATGTCTGATATAAAATTTTTTATTACAATATGAACTTATATTAATTGATTTATTCAATAACCAGACGGATAGCAATAAATTTTTGTCATCTTAATTTTTTGCAAAGCAGAAATGGCGCCCCATTAAAACGCACCGTTTCCGGACACTAGTTGATAAGGCAAAAATTCATGTTTAGTGTGTTTTATCTATTTTTTATGGTTTTAAACGGATAGCGATAATCTAGGGTTTTGGTCGTGGCCTCCCGTACTATTAGTGATCAGCAAACAATCTAATATCGTAACTAACGTTACAGTTAGAGGCAAAACGCTACAGCAAGTTGATCAAATAAAATATATTGGCAGTATTCTGACAAGTAACACTGACAGCCAATCTGAAATAAGGTCACGAATTGAACAGGCTCGTACTGTTTTTAGGAAGATGAGTAAAAGCCACTGATCTATACAAATGGATCAGCATAATGCATGTGTCATCTGAAGAGAAATTGATTACGCGTGGGTGAAAAAATGTGTTTGTGCGCACGATTCCCAGTCATAATTTTTGATACCTCGGCATTACTGATCAAGCGCAATAACACTCAGTCCGTCAGTCAAGTGTCTAAATCGCCAGCTGTTCAGCCACGCGGTCGATTACTGTTGATTTTCCAGGCCCGTACCGAGCTCGTAGTTTCGTAAAGTAGAATCGAATTAGTATCGATTGACGGTAAACCGGACAAACGGAATCTACGGCCTACCCCCAAGCTACGCCATTCGCTATTTGTTTTTGTTCGGTTGGGATGTGGTTTGGTTAGTTTAGTTTGCTTTGAACGCCTTCCAAGTGAGTAAGGAGTGTTTGTATGTGATTTTTGACTATATTTTTAAAAACCGATACTGCTATTTAGCTTATTGATTGAGTGATCATTACATTATGAGTATGCATAGTTGTAGATATGGTTAATCTTTGTCGAAGCAAAGGCGCTATCCTGGGAATCTCCTATTTTCAGTAAGTATTAATAGTATAGGTATTAGTATTATTAAGGCGTAAACATCTAAAATATCTCTAAATAACCCTGCAATAAGCTGTATGACGTGATTTTCTAGTAGGGTTGATATCATGATAAGAGTTTTAAGATCCTTTGCAGGCCTAGGCCACTATGTGAAAATCGGCCTCTCCTATTGGTCGATCTATCTAGAAACGAGCCGTCTACAAAATAACAACTGATCAGTTAACCTCGTGTTTTTAAGAAGCGTCTAGAGATCAGGCGTAATTTTCGATGCGGCGAAACGAATCCACGTCTAAACTTCTGCCTACAAAATAACAGCTGATCAGTTAGCGAGATTTCAGTTCAAAGTGCACTTGTGAATGAGAGGCGCGTGATTGGCTAGCTACGTGAGGGGACCAGTTGTTTACAAGTCAGCAGCAGATGGTCTAGGGGTCTGTATGGTTGGCCTTCATTTCGGCGACCCGGGTTCATATCCCGTCGGTTTTGGTTTTTTTAAAGTAAATAGTTTTTTTCTTGATTTTTGGGTTTTTCTTGGGTATTGCTTGAGTTATTAGCACTTGGTTAGTTTCCTTTTCTTGAGCCCCGGAGCGACCGAAGCGTGCGGAGGGTCATATACTTGTCAATTGCGGGTCTTTAAATCACATGCATTCACAAGTGCACTACGAACTGAAATACCGCGATCAGTTAACCTCATATTTTAAGAGGCGTCTATCAAGTGTAATTTTCGATGCGGCGAAACGAATCCATGTATCTACGTTGTAGCAAAACTTCTACAACACCTCGTTGGTGTAGTAGGCAGAGTGCTTGCCTGCCATTCCTGCGCTGCGGGTTCGATTCCCGTCGGTCGCGACAGATGTTTTGTTTATTGTTTTCTATTAACTTACCTTCTTTTCTTAATTTTCTGTTAGTTTGGGTTAGTTTTGGTTAGCACTTGGTTAGTTATTGTTGATTGAGCCCCGTAGCGAGCGAAGCGAGCGGAGGGTCATGCAAAGCCATAATAATACCTATTATTCGTTTCGCTGCATCGAAAATTACGCCTGATCTCTAGACGCTTGTGTATTTTATTCTGTTGTGTCTGGTATTTGCTTTTAAGGCGCCAAAAGAACCCAATGAACACATATATATTCATCCATGGTATTTATCTATGATTTACTCAAATGATTTAGGCAATATATGGTGCAAACATAGTTTTTCATTGAGATTTTTACCAAATAACAATGTTTGTGCAAGTGATTGATGAGAGTTGTCTTCCAAGTGAAATTAGTAATGTACTGTGTACTGAAGAAGTTTTGAAACAAAAATCAAAATTATTATACCAAAATAAATTTATAAGTACGGACCTGCTCACGTTCTCGAATTACAATAAGCATTGTTACAGTACGCAAACGCAATCATCCCGAGATTTGCTAGAGTTTGTTTACATTTTGACGTCGTAAATTAGCCATTTCGGTGAAGGGTTATTGCTTATCCATTGTATAGATCAGTGGTAAAAGCTTATGTTGCAAAGATTTGGGGTCGCCCCTAAGCATCCGCCTTCTGAGAAGCTATGTGTTCTCTACCCTCCTATACGCCTTTGAGATGTAGGCCTACAGGCGAATACTAAAAGTAGCGTGGACAGAAAGAGTTCGCAATTCCGAAATACTCGCGAGATTGCAGAAAAACACCGAGATTATTGTCACCGTTAAGAAATGGAAGTTACAATATTTTGGGCAAGTGATGACAGGCAAAAAATATCGTTTGCTACAAAACATAATAGAGGGTAGGCGAGCTTCAGGTCGAAGAAAGATATCCCGGATGAAGAATCTCCCAGACTGCTATGACGTGAATTCCAGCACGCTGTTTAGACTGGCATTTGACAAGATAACAATAGCCATACTGGTCACCAACGTAACACTGGCTACTTTGACCAGGTTTTTGAGCCCAAGATTTCTTTAATCGTTTTGCAAAAAAAATCTACTATTTGTAATCCAACTGTGCTTTTATACGTTTTTGCATGATGATGACGCACTGAATTTATTTATCTATGAAGTCAGTCAATCCTCTCTGTAAGCGGCATTCGGTCATTTTCTAATTTGGTAATTGTTTCCGGCAGGAAAAAATAATTGAAAACAGTGAGCTGAATATTAATGAGAATTAAAAAGTTTCCAATTAGAAAACATTGTCGTACACGAAATAGTATATTATTTTATATGGAGGAAAAGTGATACTTTTCATGGCGCGCTCGTGTTTAACAGCCGAACGGAGTGAGGCTGGTAACAGAGAGCAAGCCATGAAAAGTAACTTTTCCTCCAAATAAAATATGCTGTTTTTTCTTCAAATGTCGACAAATTAATGCAAAAACATCTCTTTTTAATAGTAATAATATCTAATTATTATTAAAGATAAATGGGTTCGCAAGGCGGCTTAGACCACGGTCGTAGGTGGCCTTGCTTAGACCGGTGTCGGTGAATATAATGTAACATAAAGCTGTCAGTGGACACTGTCAACAATAATTATTTTTTTAAGATTGCGTCTCCGATTGCGTTTTAATTCCGTATTGATAAGCAGTTATTGAGTAAGTTCGATTAAATAATAACCAACTTGTTCCCAAATTAGTGATTTTTAGAAATGCAGTCACAAATTGAGTGATAAATACAAATTGTAGTTTAATAAATCTTGAGTTGTTGACGCTTATTTTGTTGTCTGTTTGTATTGTATCTATGTTGCTATGACAACACTTTTACCTCCGCCGGCGGAAAAGTGAAAAGTAAAGCTCCGGCGGAGGAAACACGAAACTTCACGGCCGCCTACACAGTCGAGTAATGACGGATTTGCTGACGTTTGAAGAAAAAATATATTTTTCGTGTACGACAATGTTTTCTATTGGGGAACTTTTTAATTCTCCTTATCATTCAGCTCAGTGTTTTCCAACCTCTTGTCTTACATGTCTCGTGCTTAGGTATAAAGCAATAAATAATCATGAGATTAGTAATTATTGATATATGATCCTTAAATACTTGTAAAGATCGAGAACTTAATACCACAGAAAAAAATCAACCCAAATACTTTTACTACTAAAGTAAAGATATGACAGTTGTCAATTTATAAAAATATTTTACTATGCTAGATTCCAAGCGGTTCAAAGTAGGACTAACTCATTCTTTAAAAAAATAGAATAACCTCTATGCATTTTTAGTATCAGAGTAAGTCAGCTCAAAACTTTGATTTTTCGAATTTTGACGCTTTTTGGAGAAAAAGTGCCTAGTAATTTACATATACAACGAATTAACTAAGCGGTATTTAACTAAACAATGAACAGGTCAGTGATTTTTAATTTTTTTTTGCTCCGTCAAATAATTCAGAACACCATTTTTCAGAGGGAATGTGTAGGTACACCATAATAAATTAAAATCATTACAACGTAACTAACGTGTTCAGTGTTAATTTAAAAAAAAGGATTTCCTGAATCATTTATCTGGATTTTATTGCTTTAAGTTCATGTAAAAGTATTTCTGGGCCAATAAACTTTAATTTATCAGGTTCTATTGATAGACATGCTGAATTATATGAACGCTTTTTCGTTATAATGGCTGTTTGATATTGTAATTTGATTTAACCTACTGACAATAATTATTTCGAGAGTAAAACTACTAAATATAAGTAAAGTTTTAATAAGTTTGATATATTTGTGCATATCTGAATACAAGCTGTTTCCATTTATTTTTTTTTGTTTTTGACCTAACTAATGAGTTCAACAAATGATTTGCATTCTTCAATTCCAGTTAAGGTTCAGTTTTTTGAATATAATGTTGTTAGGCCCAGGATAAGGAGTTGGATGACGGATAACCCTGACTGTATGACTACAAAATAATAGCATCTCGACAGTAAAAATACATGAACGTTTGGAAAATATGAAGCTAATCGGAATGTTAAACTTAGATTTTATGAAAATTTATAACTTTTATTAATAATAATAATAATAATAATAATAATAATGATAATAATAATAATAATAATAATAATAATAATAATGATAATAAACAGCCTTTGTTAAAGAATAAAAAGGCAATACACATATTATTTCAAGAAAAAATAAAGTTAAAGAGCTCAGGAATGGCGCAGTCTAGCTTTTAATAGCTACTCTACTGAACCACCTCACACCCCAAACTTATTCTAATAAGTAAATAAATGACGCACTAGTTGCATCCGATTTTCTCCTTAAAGAAAAAAAAACAATTACGAAAGGACAACCTGTTAAAGATGGAGAACGAAGCAGGTGGAACCAAAAAAACACCTAAAGTGACCAGAATTAATATTAGCGACCAAGCGAAGAAAGAGAGAAAAAAAATTATCAATGAAATTGTAAATGTATTAAATAATAATTTCTTTTAAATTGGTCAATATTTAAATGAATTAAGTTATTCGGTAGAACATTGTAAAGACGAATTGCATTAAAAGTAAAAGACCTCTGAAACAAGGCACTCTGATGATGCGGCATTGTCAGTTTATGTCCGAATCTTACATTTATAGAATGCATACTGCTTCTTGGGATAAGTCGTTCTTCTAGTGTCCTATATAATTTGGGGACCATTCGATATTTTAATTACAAATCCGTTAAAATTCAAAAGTCTTCTAGATTCCATTCTAAGCCAGTTAAGTTGAATATATGCCTCAGACACATGGTCGTATTTACGAAGACCCATAATAAAACGTAGACAAGAGTTTTGGAGTCTTTGAATACGACATTTATGTCCACTATCTATAAAAAATCCATAAACTATATCACAATAATTAAAATGTGAGAGGACAAGTGATTCGCAGAGTTGTTTTCTTAACTTAAAGTTTAAAATATTCCTGTTATTATACAATATTTTTAGTGACATGTATGCTTTTTGGAATAGTTTTTTTAAATATTCTCGGAAACGCAAGTCAGAATCCAAAATTATTGCCAGGTTCTTTGCAGAATACACAACAGGTAATCTCGTGTTATCCAATTTTATATGATATTTGCCCTTAAAAGTTTTAGTTTATTTTTGTTTCCAAAAAGCATTAAATGTGATTTCGAAGGGTTCAGTTGTAGACTGTGGGCCCGGGAGAGTTCACTTATTGTATTAAGATCCTGGTTTATAAATTGCTCTGCCTCCAAACTATTTTCAAAATCAAAACAACAATAAATCTGGGTATCGTCAGCATATGCCGGTACTTTACAAAATCTTAGGGAGTTGAGGATATCAGATGTATACCTAAACAAGAAAAAGCAAGTTTCCCAAAATGGAACCCTGTGGTACTCCTGATAAAATTTCCATTTGATTGGAGAATTTGCCATCAGAATTTTCAGAATATATCCTGACAACGATTAGAAAGGTACGATGTAACAAGTTGGCATGAGTGAAAAGAAAAGCCGTAATATCTTAATTTAGAAATTAATAATTTATGATTTCCTGTATCGAATGCTTTAGAAATATCCAGAAGTATTAAGACACTGAAAAGTTTCTTATCACAAGCACTAGTAATATCATCAATGACATTAATAAGCGCAATATCAGTACTTGATTTTTTCTTAAATCCACATTGGCATTCTGGTACAATTTTATTAGGAACAGTGTAGATATATATTTGATTAAATAAAACTTTCTCTAATATTTTAGAAAGCGCAGGCAATATACTGATTATTCTTAAGTCACTAAAAGAATTAGGATTATTATTTTTGGTTAAGGGTTTTCCAACAGATATTTTCCAAATATCCGGAAAATAATTTATTTCTAAACAGGAATTAATAATATGTTTATTATTTGTATACTTTTATTACAATTAGACCTATTACGAAGAAACTGAGAAAAAAAAGTTTATTTTTTCAGGATCATTCAAACAATTCGGAACAGTTCTTTTCTTGTTAAAAGTAATATTAAAATTATTTAAGGCATACCATGTTTTCTTAGAGTTATTTGGTTACACAATGAATTTAGGTACGTTTTTTTCTCTCTTCTTATAGCTGAAAGTGTTAAATTTCTTAAGTTTTTATAAAAAAGCCAATCATTATTGTCTCTAGATCCTTTAAATTTTTGTAATGCCGTGTCCCTTTGTTTCATAAATATTTTTATATTTTCAGTTAACCATGGAGCTTTAGGTTTATAATAGGAGCGTGATCAAATAATGTTAGAAGAAGGTCATTTAGAACTTTTATCTTTTCGTCAATTTCATTTACATAAATAATATGCTATGGAAAATCTTTTAAATCACTATTAAAATTGTTGACAATTAAAATTTCGAAAGCAGCGATATTTAATAATTTTAGGTTCGCACAAAAAAATAATTTATGATCTGAAATATTATGTGTATCAATAGTGCTAGATTTAATAATTAAGTCTTTATCACTAACAAAAATTGCATCAATTAAAGTTCCGCTAGTTGCTGTTATATAATTTTCGAAAAATTACGTTAAAAGATTATCAATAACCTGAAGGTCAACATTGAAATCACCAAGGCAACCATCACCATCACTATGTTAACAACATCATTACCATTAGCGATAAATTGAGGCCGTTGGGGTGAAAAATCTTTATTTTAGACACAAGCTATCAAACTGAGAAGGTTACTTAAATATGTCGTTCGAAAAATCCTTGTTCCCTTAGACAACTTACTCACTCGAAGCGGGTAAATCGCGCCTGTCGTCTCCTATTGAACTATGATATAAGTTTGAATTTTCTCTATAAATTTACACCATGCTATTAATTTAACGAGAAGTTTATTGCTGACACAATTTATGCATGGTGAGTATGTTAAATAGTGGAGCAGATTGCACAACTATTCAGTGGAAAAACATAAACATTTTTCGTTTTTGTACTATTTTCTTTAGCTATGCTTCTGGTAAAATTGTCCGCCAAGAAAAAATTGTACAAGGTTGGAAAGTCTGGTGGATTAGCCTCTAGAAACTTTTCTCCGTTATACCTTGACACAGTCTGCACATAAGATATGAGACTTGGTGTTTATACTTTTTAGTAAATTCTGGCGTTATGTCCCTTCTACATGATTTCTACCGCATTAAATATATCTTTAATATTTACATTTATTTTTCACATATTTTCTGAGCTATCTATAATAAGATAATAAAAGGTCCAATAATTAATCGTCTCCGAGGAAATACTGAATAATGTAACCATTAGACAACATACGCCGCCTTTCGTCAATAAGCACTTCACTCTTAGTATTTTCCTTCCATATATCAGCATACTAATCATATTATACCCTAAGGCGATAACCGCAAATATATCTTCGTGATATCTATGGTAATCCTGGATATACGGTTTAAGGCAAATTGCAATACAAAATGTCATTTAAATGTAAATTAAGGAAGGGTTGGCGGCATTAATATGTATTGAAAAGAAACTTAAAACTAGGTTAATCTCTTTACTCAATCGATTTTGCTGTCTAATAGCCACTTTATTTAATAGTCTCTTGAAGACGATTGAAAATATCTACTCAAGTCTAAAGAATGAGTAAATGTAAATATTTAATTTGCAGTTAGTACAAAATACCTCATAAAGAAAATATGGCATTAATTTGCTACTATCATACCTCTAGCAAGAATTTATTGGTCAACGCTTTATTTAGGATTTGTGGGCCCATAGGCTGAACCTACCGGGGAAAATAATTATATATAAAAATATATAATTAACCTTTCAAAAACCGCATTTTCAGCTATTATCCAATTAAAAACTTAAAAATAAATATTTAGTTTGTTATCAAATTATAGAAAATTTACGTACGACGTACTAATACTGCATTTAGATTATTTAGAATTTCATGAATTCATTAGATGATAAAAATGAAAAGAACTAAAAATCTGCCACACTATTTCTCTGGTTAATAACAGAGAGTGCGGTTATGTTGAAATAATGAATAAAGTCAAAGTTCAATCACAAAAAAAAACAATCAGTCGTATGAGAAGAGAAGAGGCAGTGTGCAAATCACGACGTTTCGCCAACATCCCAGTTGGCATTTTCAAGTGTTGCTTCCTTGATGGCTGCTTGACTCGAACTGAGCGCTCTGGTCCTACTCGCGGATGCTGTGACAGTATCGCCACATTCCATGCGTGCGCGCGCACCTGCGGGTCATGTCTTCGTGATGCAACCAATCGTTTGTATGTGCCCTGGTTGTCTAGGGGTTTGCATGATTAGCCTTCATTTCGGCGACTCGAGTTCAAACCCCGTCGGTGTTTAAAATTTTTTTTTAAGGTTATATTTCTAAACTGTTTTTTCTTGTTTTTGGGTATGTCTTGGGTTAGATTGGGTTAGCACCTGGTTAGTTTCCTTTTCTTGAGCCCCCGTAGCGAGCGGAGGGCCATTCGAATAGTGAAATATGGCATGGAATGTAGCGATACTGTCACAGCATCCGCGAGTTCTGGTCCTGTGCAGGGCCTTTTATAGGCCTGCGTCTGCGCAGATTGTATCTTGGTTTTGCTTGGATCTGTCCAACTTCCTGTATTTCAGTTTGTTGTCTATGTGTTTGTTCCTCTGATGTGGTTGCTTTAGGTTGTTGTTTTTTGATGATACTTTTCCAGGTGTTGGAAATATTTTGTGCATCATCTCTCCTGTTGATATGTATTCTTTTTCCTATTTCTATGGCTTCTCTGATGGTACGTGTTCGAAAGTGCTTTATGGGAGCGATCTGTTTTGCTTCTTGGAAATTTATTGTGTGCCCTGTTTCTTGGTGATGTTGAAACAAAGCTGAGGTGGTTTGTTTGTTTCTTGTGCTGTTGATGTGCTCCTGTACTCTGGCAGAGATTCTTCTGTTTGTTTGGCCGATGTATTCCATGTCACAGTTCTTGCAAGGGATGCTGTATACCCCGTGGTTTTCCAAAGGTATTTTGTCTTTGGGGTTGCCTATAATCTGGTGGATCGTTGTTGGTGGTTTATAGATTGTTGTTATTTGGTGTTTCCTTAGGATTCTTCCAATTACGTCTGTTACGCCTTTTATGTATGGTAGTGTAGTTGTCGGTCTGGATTCATCGTACTCTTTCTTGTTTGTTGTTGGGTTTGCAGCTCGCTTAGAAGCCTTTTCGATGTGGTGTTCTTTATAGTTGTTCTGTTTCAGAGCTGTTTTAATGTTGTGGAGTTCTTCTGGGCGATTTGAGGATTTAGTTAATTGGATGGACCTGGAGATCAGAGTATCGGCTACTGATTGTATCTGAGAAGGATGATGGTGGGACTCTGCGTTTAAGTATCTATTGGTATGAGTTGGTTTCCTGTAAACTGTGTAGTCGATGGATAAGTCGTCTTTTTTTATAATTAATAGGTCCAGGAAGGGCAGTTGACCGTTTACTTCGACCTCAAGTGTAAATTGTATTCGGTGGTGTATTTTGTTGAGCTCTTCTAAGAACAGGTCTAGATTCGCTCTACCGTGTGGCCATATAATGAAAATGTCATCCACATATCGCTTCCAAAAGGTTGGCTTCATTTGGGCATTCTTCAGAGCTTCAGTTTCGAAGTATTTCATGAACAGGTTGGCGACGACTGGAGAAAGTGAAGATCCCATTGGGGCACCGTCTGTTTGTCGATATATATTGTTCTCGTAAGAAAAGTAGGTGTTCTTGAGGCAGTGTTCTGAGAGTTCGATGACGTAGTGTGGAAAATCCTCGTTCATGACTATTTGGTCTAGGGCTTCGTCGATTGGTATACTTGGATATAGTGATTTGATATCTAGGCTGGCAAGGATATCGTCTTTTTGTAGTTTTAGGTCTTGAATCATGTTGGTTAGATGTTTAGAATTTTTGACGTACGAGTCGGCTGTTTCACTGGCTGGTTGCATGATTTGTGCTAGGTATTTTTCTAGGTTTTGGGTAGGCGAATCCACTGCACTTACTATAGGTCTTAAAGGTACTTCTTCTTTATGGATTTTTGGTAGTCCATATCGGCGATATGGACTACAAAACCAACAAACAAAAGAAGAAATTTGCCCATCTACAACAAAGGACGCAACATGAAACAAAGCCGGCAGAAATCAACAAGGTCGTACACAACATCTCAAATTACCAGCTCTCGGAAGAAGAAAAACAAGTTTTAAGTAAAGGCTTCAACTACGCAGTGACACCAAAAACTATTCCCACAGAGGATATAATTTCGAACATCGAGGCATCCATTCACCAGAAGCCTAAGGAAGAAGCAGAGATAATACGACAGGATGTAGCCCGCATCCTAAGAACCAGCAAACCACCAAAATCAAACTAAACTATTCATGTAATTTTAGATAACTAATGATGGCAGTGCGTCAACTCGACAAATTCAGTACGCTGTTGATCGCCCTACTATTTCCCACGGCAAAGCATGGCGAATACTCAAAAGGAATGGCTACACACCGTATAAATTGCACGTATCTCAACACTTAATGCCTGGTGATACAGGGAGACGTTTACAATTTTGCACGTGGTTAAGAGGATAAATCGATGAAAATGAAAGCTTTCTAAGCAATATTTTATGGTCGGACGAGTGTAAGTTTACAAATTGCGGAATATTTAATTGCAAAAATGAACATATCTGGAGTGTTGGTTGTTGGTAATCCAACAGGGAACAGGGAAATAAGAAAACAAGTTCGGTTTAGCATAAATGTTTGGGCGGGCATGAACAAAAATTCTCTTGTTGGCCCTTTCCTGTTTAATGAATACCTAAATGGGGAAAGGTATTTACAATTCCTAATTACGAATTTCCAAGGATATTTGGTTCAAATTTCTTTGGCTAGATTGCCCCATCTCTGGTTCCAGCAAGATGGGGCGCCGCCGCATAACGCGAGAGCTGTAAAATTGTTTTTAAATTAACGCTTTCCTGATAAGTGGATCGAAAATGGTGGGGCAATCGAATGGCCACCGAGGTCGCCAGATACTTCGCCGCTGGATTTTTTTTATGGGGGACATTGGTTTATAAAAATGAAGTTAATACTCTTGAAGAATTGCACCAACGCATAAGTGATGCATTTTATAGGGTAAAAGAAAATCAATTGATAGAGCTATAGCAAAATTTGGAAGAAAAATCGATCTGTGCATACAAGAAAACGGAGGTTTATTCGAACATTTAGAAAACTAGTCGTTCATTAATAAAATATAATTATTATGTTATTAACTTATTTATAAATTACTGTTTTAATAAAAATAAAAGTGTTTTTAATTAATATGAACGGCGACTCGTTGTCAGGACCGGACTAAAAATTTTTAACTAAAAATTAATTTTAGCCAATGAATCTTATTTTCATGAGAAACTACTACTGCCATTACATTTTAGGGGTAGGAAGATTTAAAAATCTGCGAAAAAAAATCCAGGTCCGTATTTAAAAAAATTGACTTGACAGTGTTATTTAAGAAATGAAACGTCAAATTGAAAAACTATTAATGTCAGCTTGTAAAGCATGAAAAGTTGCCTTAAGAATGTGGAATCGGTTTTTTTATGAATTAAAAAATAAAGGCGTAAAAAATTAAAAACAAAATCGGCCATTTTCGGTTTCTTCCGAATATCTCCGAAAGTATTCGGATTTTTTTAACTTTCTATGCGGCATATTAATGAGCCCAAAATTGTGCAACTTTGCCCCCATTTAAAAGTTAGCTTAATCAAGCGGAACCAAAGGAACCAATCCTGGTTCCGCTTGATTAAGCTAACTTTGAGTATAAAAGCGAGTTAGGTAGAGTTTTAAATTTAGTTTTAATCATCTCCTGATGATGCTAACATGGTTAGCGAAACGCGCGTCGAGTGCAATAATTCTGTTTCGGTATTGTGGATAAAACTCCGTTTTAGTGCATGTTGCCGAAGGTT
>JAEQML010072951.1:0-15211 GCA_016904865.1 Pissodes strobi
ATTTGTGCTCTTCGATGATTGAAAACCAAACTGTTTCTCACATAAAACTTTGTTTGATTAAAAAAAATTTGACCCGACTCTTAACAATTTTTTCCACTATTTTCGATAACGTAGGCAGAAGGGAAATGGAGCGAAAACTAGATGACACATTGGGTTCTCCACCCTTAAAAAAGAGAAGGAACTAAGGCCTTTTTTTAGGCAAATAGGAAAATCACCCTGTTCAAAAGATCTGTTATTTGCTTCAGCTAGCAGACATTAAAAGGTAGTTTTGAAAATACTTTTATTGATATTTGCTCATAGCCTGCTGAATTCTTATTTTTTATTTATTTAAGTATACATCTTAATTCGTCTACATCAGTAGGTTCAAGAAAGAAAGATTCTGGCAACGATATACTGCGTAAGTATGTGGTTGGATTAACATTGGATGTAGGACCAGATAATAATTGACCAATAGTACAGTAGAATTTGTTTAAATCATTTGAATTTAATTCAGTATTTATAGGGTTAGTGCAGTTTTTTTCCCTTAAACTATTTACAATGTTCCACGATTCTCTTTGTTTGTTTTTAGCCTCTTCTATTGTTTTTTTATTAAACAATTTCTTGGCTTTTAATATGGTAGCTCGATATACTTTTCGATATTTGCTGTAGTAATTAATAAAAAAATCATTATCCAAAAAGAACTTTCTATTACATGCAGTGAGCGCATATTTCTTGATGAAAATTTGAACATTTATGAACATTTTTTATTTGAACATTTAAGGCGTATTTTAGGCTTCAAATATGTTCAAGTCATTTGAGAATACATATTTCATTCTATCACCGACGTTATGGATTTCTGGATGAGGTAGTTTTTCAATGATGTCTTCTTACTTAATAGTAGAGATATCGTTTTCAGCTAACTTAAAACAAGCTTTTCCGTTACAATCTCAGCGAAACAACTTCAATATCATCCTTCGTGTATAGTGTTTGTATGAAACAAACATATCTATAGAATAAGCATTTCTTTTTCCCTCCCAAAAACTTGGCCAAAATAAAGTCTCCGACATGTATATTATCCTTGATATTATCATATTGTAAATTGGTGCTTAACCTTAAAGTCACTCTTGAAGTCAGATTAATTAATGGAATATTATCATCCTTATCATCTCTTGGTTTGAATAAATGCTAACATCATCCAAACCATCCCCGCTTTCCACCCACTCCTCAGCTGAATCTGATGTGTGAGAAAGTAAAACTTCCTTCTTTTCGGCTTTTTGTTGAACCTGCATAGCTTTCTCTTCCTTTTTTCGTGTTTCATTTCTTCTGATTTCCTCTTCTTTTCTTCTAACTTTATATCTTTCTCTGCTGCTTTTTTTTGTGCTATTCCTGCCATTTTTCTGAAGTGATGGCAGATGGGATTTCTTCTTTTCTTCGTTTTTTGTCTGACTCAATTTCTTCAGGCCAGAATAGTGCCTTTTTGAATGGTGTGGGAACTTGTTCCTTCAATGATGACATATTAAACGATGCTATAGATGTTAACAAAAGGGAGTTAGATGCAGACGAAATAGCGGGCATTACTTGTTTTTCTGGAGTAGCGAGATTATCATAAGTATTTAGTGTGGGGTTCTCCTTTGCCAGGTGAAGACCTGAACATCCTGGCTTCAAAATATTATTATCTTTCTGTTGCAGACTTTCTCCATTCGAATTGGTTTCAAAATGCTCTGCAATAGTATCTTCATCCTCGTTCCTTGACCCCTTTGTCAACTTCCATTGACCGATTCTAGTTTCGTTGCTGACCATATGCTAAATAGTGAAGTATTTTCGATGTTTCCAGTCCAATCAGCTTTAAAATTTGCTCTAAAGATTTTTAGTTTTTCGGAGGAAATGAATTTTTCCAGAACCAAAAGTCCTTCTTTTGCTTTAGGAACTTACAAATACAAATAATATATTTCCATTGATTTCTGTACAGAAATATCGGAATTGTCAAAAAGTAGGTACATAATATAATATAGTAAAATACACACCTATCCCAATTCGAATAATAACAGTTTAAAATGAAACACATCAATCAGAACATTCTTTTTTTCATGTAACAGTTAAGGTAATATTACTACTCTATAAAAAAAATGTTCCACTGAATAACAGCACTTATTGATCAGCAATGCTTTGACAGAGTTCTTAAATGAATTAAATGTTACATGTTGTTTAATGTTAACAGGCAGGTGATTGTAGAGTCCAATACCCAAAATTGAAGGCCCTTTTTGGGTTAGACTTAGCCTCGCCATAGAAATATATAATTGATTTGCAGAACGAGTTTCATAATTATTTACATCGCCACACGTTTGAAAAGATGTAATGTTTTTTTTAATATAACACAGTGCCTGGAGAATATAAATGCTGGGTAAAGTAAGGATTTTATTTTTTGTAAAGTAAGGTTTACATGAAGTTAGAGGTGATAATTTATAAATTGTTCTGATTATTCTTTTTTGAATTAAAAAAACTCGTTTCGCTTCTGACGAGTTTCCCCAACACAAAACTCCGTAACTTGTGTAATGTTTGCTGATTGGTTGATGAAAATTTCACATTCTCAACATTGAATGGAGAAATACAAGGAGAAATACCACAACTCCTAAAGCCATTTTGTATGGTGTCTTTTGTAATTTTAGATAGGGCCTTCTCAAATACGCTTCCAAAATTATCATTCTTAAATTTATTTCCATAGTTGTTGATATGCCAGTCTCTTACAGATTTTTTCCAAAACAGCTTTAGGGGTTTGAAAACCGCCACATCCATGGGTTCTGTTAAGTGAGTCGAGTTGGGATATAAGGAAAATAGTTCAATTCCGTTTTTTTGAACAGAACTGTGACAAATGTAGAGTCATATGAGACACATGACCATCTATGAACATTAAAATTGGTCTTTTATTTTTTTGCTCTTCTAACCACGCAACAAAAATGTTAGTGACGTATTCAAAAAAGGTAGCGCCACACATCCAGCTGCTTTCTGACCGACCTAACCCCCAACTTTTATTAATATTGATTGCTATATTACTTGGAATGCATTCATATTTGAAAATTATCATAGGCGGAGCTGATTCTCCAGCGGCATTTGCTGCCACCAAAACTGTGAGATTCTCTTTTTCATCATTTGTTCCAGCATTATACACACTTATCCCCTTTTCTTGTCAATACTTTGTCGGCCTTTGGCTGCAGGAAAAATGCACTCGCACTTGTAGGGTCGTTGGTTATCTCAAACAAGTTTTTTGACTTTAAATAGAACTCTATTTCTTGGAACCATGCCCGAAGCTGTTGTTCAGAAACTTTTTCACGAACAAGTGTTAAATTTTGGGCTACCTTCTCACTCAAAATTGGATGTCTTCATATATGAATCATACCACTTTCGTACAGGACGAGAATCGGTAAAAGGGTTGGGAGTAGTTGGGACGTTTATTTTCGCGAATGATTAACTTAACCCTCTCTAACCATTGACATTGCTCCTTGGTGACTGAATGTTGTGCCCTAGCCATAGAAAGGATCCACTTTTCTACAAGATCTTCTTCATTGCTGGTTAGAATGGTGTTAGGTCACATTCGGCAATGTACAGGTAACTTTCCACGTGACTTATACATTAATGTTACTCTAGGAACAGAGTGCATTTTAGCAGCTGCGGCTACAGATGTTCCTCTTGCGACAGCTTCGAGAACTGCATTCATCTGTTCCTTCGTGTAATTTTTCCCTGGCGCCATAGCTGGAATATAAAATGCTCCCATAAATTGTTGTGGGAGTTCATGTTTATACGCATTTTGTTGGGTATTACGCCACTATATTTTTATTTAAATAAAAAATATTATTTTTATTTAAATAAAAATAATTTTTATTCAAACAAAAACATAGTGGCGTGTAATACTTACCCAATAAAATACATAATATACATTGCTCCAGTAATTGACATCTCTAATGTACCAATAATTGGCACCTGTCAATTACTGAACCCAAATATTTTTTAAACCCCTATTTATAAGGAAGCTTACATACTCCTACTTGCGTGTCATAGCATGAACAACTGAATATGTATCGTTGTACCAGTCATTGGCACTAGTGTCAATAACTGATACTCTTAGGTCTTGACTTGATCCAGTCATTGACACCCCAGCAAAAGTGAGGCTAGATGATTTATGTCCACATAATTATAATAAAAACAATACTTCATAGTCTAAAAAACACCCACAAATAGTTAAAAAAACATCAAGCATAACTTCTGCAAAAGTTTAAGAGCATTAATAAGTCCACTTACCTTAAGAATTTGGTTAAAGATCGCCCGTTATTTGGGGTGCAAAAATGACGCATTAAAACTGAATATGAAATCAGCTGATCTGAGCTGATTCAACTCCCAATGCGTACAAGGTTGCCAAACCTCCTACTTTTTAAAATTTCCCAATGAAATAACTCTGCCCACGAAAATAATCTTATTTTTTTAAGAAAAAGTGAATCAGTGTCAATTATTGGAACAGTGTCAATTATTGGTACATTTACCTTAGTTGTGTCTGACCAATCAACAACTTTTTGTCAATTGACCGTCAATTTGATCCTTGATTTGACCAACTTGAAATTATTTTTTTTATGATAATTGGTTATCACACTGTTTTAATATAAATTTATTTATAAAGGAAACTTTCTGTATGATGAAAAACCACATTCCTCATATTTAAATTTTAGATTTTATGTACTTCGTATAAACTAGCACCCCTATACCTCTTTTATTTTTTATCATATGGGAAAAATAAAAAAAACGAACATACAGGGGAATTTTTTTTCTTTCCATGTCTGTATTCCAATTTCCGGTAAGTATATATATTTTTTAATGCAATGTTCTGGATATTCCTGGCTAAAATGAAAGATCTTAATTTTCTAATTTAAAATATATCATACAAATTGATATTTGTTTCAGCCGTTTTTACGTTACTTAATTTTAGTTACATTGATGTTACACTCGATGTTACATTATCTTGATATATGCTGGTCAAGAAGTTGTTGATTTCCTTGCAGTATATCATGGCAGCGTATATCAAGATAATGTAAATTCAATGCAACTATAAAGTTAACCAACGTAAAAACGGCTGAACCAAATGTCAACTTGTATGGTATATTTGAAATCAGAAAAAAAAAGATCTTTCATTTTAGCCAGAAATATACAGGGCATTCCATTAAAAAATATATGCTTTTTGTCGCCCTCCTTACCGGAAATTACAATAAAGATTTGGAAAGAAAATAAATTCCCCTGTATGTAAGTTTTTATTTTTCCCAAAATATGATAAAAAATAAAATAGTTACGGGGGGTGCTAGTTTAGCGAAGTCACCTGATACAGGGTTTTTCCTTATAATTTGCCACCCCTTTAGAAACTTTATAATCGGCACAGAAAAAAATGTTGAAATAAATGTTTCAGGATATTTCCTGAAAATTTTAAACAAACTAAGCAAAAGAACAAATGACAATCAGAAAACAAGAAAATTTGGAATTTTATTTTTTTTTAAATAGAATGCCGTATATATTATTACAGTTTTAAGATCTCCTTAGCCTCCTCTTTTCAAAAATATATAGTTTACTATATTTGGACTATCTGTTTTTCAGTTATGTCACTTTAAATAACTAAAAGCAATTTTTCGCGAGGTTAATCCAGCATAAACGGTTTAGGTTTTGAGCATAATCTAACGTTTTCGCGACATAACCTGAAGTAGGGGAAATGTTGATGACGTCATCGTTAGGTTAGCCAAGCATAATCCGGTCTGGAGCAGGTTTTGCTTGGGTTATGTCATTTGCATCAGACAGCAACTAGCGTTTTCGCCAACAAAACCGAAGTATCTCCAGTGTGTCATATATTTATGTTGGTGGGGATAGGTATATGGCGTATAAAGGTTAATTCATCATAAATTAGCATAATCTAAACCCAATTCGCGAAAAATCCCTTTAAGTCTAGTTAGCCGCGCCTCTTGCAATGCGGGCAAATAATAATGAACAGCATCTTAACGCCAGAATAAATATTTGCTGCCATACAATCTTTTGTTTTCCTTGACGCTTCATCGCGATAAAATATCGCATTATTTGCCTGCACTGGAGGCTAAAGAGATCTTAAAACTGTAATAATATACAGAGCATTACATTAAAAAAATAAAGAAAATTCCAAATTTTCTTGTTCTCCGATTCATTTGTTTTTTGCTTAGCTTGTTTAAAATTTTGAGGAAAAATCCTAAAACTTTTATTTGACCATTTTTTCTGTGTCTCTTTAAAAACCCTGTACCTACAGAAATAGCAAATATTATCAAAAATTTACAATCACACTCTGAAAAGTTTAATCATTTGAAATATAGCTAATTTTTTATGCAAGAAAATATTTGTGTCATTTTTCTACTCAACTTGCTTCTATAATATAGTATAATATCGTTTATTTTACTAGATCTTGTTATAGTTTTTTTTCCATCTGCATCTTACCCTCAAACTTATTACTTACCTACTTTGAAGTAGATATGTATTAATTTTGTTTGAAAATAAATTTTTGTGAAACAATACAATATTATAATAGTAATAATAATGTTAATGCCAAAAATAAACTTAATTTCAAAAACCAAATTTCTAAACCAGATCATCTAAACTAACGAAAATCCAACTCAAAACGAGGCCAGATTTCTTTAAATTCAACTGTGGCACAATAGTAAAGTAGTCACGATGGTTAAGCAATGGTGAATTAAGTTTCCCAAGCACACCGGGTATTTCCCCGAAATTCGCATAGCATAAATTATCTGTGATAATTTGGTAATTCCCCGAAAAACGTTGGAACTGCAACCCGATTTTATTGAATTTGCCCGATCAGTTAACTGAGGCACAACTCTAATCGGTAAATTTAAGAACCCAGTAAGTATCGTCATAGACTATGGTATAGGCTCATTTAAAAAAAAAACAATCAAATTTCTATTACCTATCTATCCAAAATACTTCATAAAAATAAGTCCTATTCAAAATTTTAAATCGATCCAATATGAATATAAGAGTTTAAATATGCAGAATTCGAAGCGCGTCTCGATCGGGGATGTGACGTAATAAAATAGGATCCTGTCCTGTTGCTAGGCCGCGACCCGCGCCATCGCGCCTCGAGAATGTTGACGTTTCTGTCTTCTGTATCTTATGATGTCACACCTTTACAATGTTCCAGCGCCACTTTCTTATTTATTTTCACCGATTTAGACTTCTCAGAAAAATCTGATTTTTGGTAAACATGTCGAGGTCTTTTGAATAAAATTATTTTAGAAAAATTAAAAATGAGCCTATTGTTGTGATTTTAATGGGTGGAAAATTTTCCAGAATTTTAGTTAAGCCTTAGCCTTAAGATATCTCTAAAAAAACCGTTTTGCATCTGTCCAGGTGGCTGTTAAATTGATACTGGTACACAATTGGCATTTACTTTCATTTGTCCTTTGATTTAAAACAACAAATAATATTTTTTACAACTCAGTTTAAACTAAATTGTCATTAATAATTAATTTTATGTTGATTCGCAACATTTCAAATTGTTCTTTTTTATCTGGACCTCAATCTGAACGCAGCCTTAGCCTATACCAAAATTTGAAAGTTTGAAAAAATTATTTCTATAAGCATTAAGCGAAATATTTTTCTTTAATCTTATAGGTAAGCATATGACAACACCTAGATACCTAATTTTTTAAAAAATATATTTTTCTAACTAATTTGTGACAGAAAGTATCTTAAGCAAATAAAAAAAGTTTATTTAGGAAGTAATATCCAACCGGGTTCGTTCAGTTGTTTTCACAGAGGGATAGGATTTTCATTTCATGCTCAAAACAACTAGGATTAGGGATACAAGTGAACCTAGGAGAACCATTTTATTAAATTTATTAATAATTAAATTGTTAACTATAGAATTGGAAGAATGTTGGATGGTAGGGAGAATGGGTGGTGTTCGAGGTGGTGTTGTAATTAAATAGGGTCAGCTGGGGTAAATGTAAATAGTTTTTACATGTTTTATTTAATTTATTAAGCTTTGCTAGGTTTTATCGTTTAAAATTTTGCAGGTCTGAGGAGTACATTATATGTGTTGGCTACTTACTTCTATAAATAAAAAGTCAAACACCTTGTGCTTTATTTTTTAAGTATTTATATTTCTCCCTTCATATTTACCTTTACACCAGTCCATGGGGGTAAATGTAAACAAGTATAATAAAAGATGTAAGTGATCAGGAATATTTATGAGGGATAAAGATAAAAGTAAATAAAACTGAGTGTATTTTGAAATAAATTTTAATGCACAAATATTGGAGTATTTACATTTACCTCTTATTTAAAAAAATTCCTTTTCCATTGTTATACTACAATACAACATAACATAAAATGTTTTTTCAAAAACGGCGACTGAGCCCGGGAAAACATCAATTATATTTCGGTCACAGTATATAACAGAAGGTTCCGGTAGGAACCATTTCGGTTGTAATGGTGCTTATATCATTAGGCTTCTGTACAAACTCTGTTGATACGACATCTAGCCTATCAAATCCCTATGCTACAATATGTACTTCATCATCGTCCATAGCTTGAATGCAACGTACATATTTAAAATCGTTCCGATCTCGAAATAAGCGTTTCGGAGTTCTAATTGGCACGCGCTCCAAGACGGCATCCACTTCGCGCGGCTGGAGCGCTCGTCAATGTTCGAGGATTTGGCAGAATTCGATGAAGGGTGAAGGTGAATCTTTCGTGGGTGTGAAATCTGCAACAAATTGTGTCATCTTCTGGACTGATCCAGTAGATGCGGGGTATCAGTTAATGCAGTTGTGAGCTGGAGCTGGTCATTATCATCAGTTTCTGCTAAAGGATTTTCAGATAAATCTTGATGAGATTAGCAACGGCTGGTTTATTGCAATTTGTATTTCGACTCTCTGACAACTTTGTCAAATTACCTCCAGACAAACTTGGCCTTTCATTCTTAGAAATCTCAATAACTGTCCTCTGCTTTAATTGTGTGGTACTGTCTTCATTGTTTATTGCTTTATATTTTCAAAGTGCAATTGGGTTAAATTCAGATTCAGGAAACATTGCAGCATCCACAGGAAATCTCTTTATAATGTTGTTAAGTTTCATTATCGCCGTCCAAATGTCTCCCAACAAGTCAGCAAACATATATTTAGTGAGGCGTGCCGGTTCCCTGTTCTGAAGTTATGTTTTAACAAACTCAACCAGCCTTGTTATCCAAAACCTTTTTATTGAACCAAAAACACATTTGTCTAGTGGTTGTATCTTGTCCGTTAGATGACTTGGAAACTCTACTAACTGAATACTATTGTCTACCTATAGCAGTCTTAACTATTCTAATGCTGATAGAGATGGTATGTCCATCAAAAAATAGAACAGGTATTCGATTGGATAGCTGGTGGGACACTTGTAAAGACATTACCCAAGGAACAAAAACAGGAAAACCAACAACTCAAAGAACTGCTGTTCTTCCATCCATCCATTGCTGTAAATTGAATGGACAGGTCAGTCAAAATACAATATTAAATAAGGTAGGTACCTACCTTGACCCTGGAAATGCTTTCTCAGATATCCATCTCGCCTGAATACCAACACCTTTCAACACAACCAGTGGTGGGAGATAATATCCTTCTGCAGACACACATGAAAGGACCGTGATTGGTTCCCTGCCAGAACCTCCTGATACCCTGAATAAGGCTTATCCTCTCTCACCAAGTACTTTACATTTTTGAGGATCATGGCAAAAATTCACTTTTCTCACAAACTGGTTTATTGCGCAGGTTGTTGTCTTTATCGCGCTGCACTGCTTATTTGCAAAAACTGGTATATTATAAATGGGTCTCTGGAATCCATTTTGAACTCTTGCAAAAGCTCCGGTTTTTTGAAAAATGACCCTTTTCATGAAGCTATAGGTAATACCAATCATCCCCCGGATTATTATTAACAAAGTGTGTGTTCAGATGGTTGGACTGTACATATTCCGCAACAATTTATTTAACTTCTTTACGACATGGTCACAAGAATAAATAACAACTTTATTCTTGTGACATGGTATCCTCATTCTCGCTCTTGCCCATATGCATTTTTCCAAATTATTTTCAACATAAGCACCCAGAGACTGGTGCCCCTGATCCCATTTTAGCAATTGCGATCTTTCTTCCCTTAACTCTATTGAACACAACAGATTTTGGAATTACATATTAATCTTCAACTCCCTGGTACGTTTTATTATGGTGTAAAATGTCTTCAACTCGAGCTTCAACTACTCTGGCTACATCATCAACCGTATACGATGGCAGAGGCTTTTTTCTCTCGTATTTTCGTGGCATGTCTAAAAATTAATCCCTTATTTATTGGTTATAAATCATTATCGGAATTTACATTTACCCCATTTTTTTTTTTTAATTTACAATGACCCCATTTTATATTTAATTACCCCGACACTAGCTTTTTGTCGGGGTAAATGTAAATGCTATGTTTTAGGAGCTTTACAGCAAAAAAGCTTGTGATTCTTAAATGCTAGTCAAAAAGCACCTTCCTGGAAACTCATCAATCATAAACTATTGCACTAGCAGGTCAGTTTCTAAAACAATGTAACGATTCTGTTTTTCAATAAAAACAACACACTGATGTTATTACCATGTTCTTTTAACACAGACAGTGTTGCCATTGTGCGCACTTCTCAATATTTTCATTTACCCCTATTTACTTTTGCCCCACCTGACCCTATTAAAGTTGATGATTATGAATCTCTTGAGTTTAAATTAGCGAGGAGATTAGTGAGTACCTATCGATTTTATTTTAGTAGGAAACCTTCATATTTTAGCCATTAGAAAACTTCAAACCTTTGTTTTAAATAGTTTCTAAGATTGCAATACTATCCGTATCAAAACAAATACATATTACCTACCTAATATGCTAGGAGATCCGAAATTACCCAACAACTTATATAATCTGAAAGTAAAATTTTGATATAAATAACTGTTTGGAAGCGATATATGAATCTTTTGCTAAACTTTCTTTTTTTAAGGTCACTTGTCTTGACATTTTTATATGTGGATTTCTTTCTTGCATTAGGTTTCCCGGATATACCTATATTTATCAAGTGTCTTTAAATTTATAAGGAACTTGAACTAACATTTTGTTTAATTAAAAAGTTATTAAATAATTAATAAGGTTGGTGAACATAAGTTTTAGAAGAATTAATATGTTCTAATTTATAGGTAATTAATTACCTACTAATTAATGTATCTGTTACACATTATATTTAGTTATATCTGGAATTTGATAATTCTTAGGTTCTATAATAATGTTAACTGAATTCATTCGAAACAAGTTTTATTCCTGTGTAGGTGCTATCAAGTCATTCAAAGTTTAAATAATGTAGGTAATATTCCTATTCTTAAAATTCAGGCTGTACATTCTTTACCAACATTATTGGCAATTAATTAATATGTCTTTGCACATTTTTGTATATTACAGAATATGTTTAAAAGGAATAAAATTTTTGAGTTCTTAGCTCATTTTAGGATGGAAATAACCTCTAATATGTCTGAAAGAAAAAACAGGATAACCTTGAACAAAATGCATAGTGATAGTGATGTTTTATTCAAATTTGGTACCCATGCTTACATGTGGGACCAAAGGCCGGTTGAACAGGGTTGTTCTTCACATTTTGACAAGCTATGGTCGTTTTATTCTACAAGATAGGCATAAAGTTTAATTTCAAGAGTTGTACGTTTTTTTTTTCATGACTTAGAATTACCAAGCTGTCAAAAAATATGAGCCTACGTTTTTTTGTACAAATAAAAAATCCATGTATAATCTTCACTTATCGGCTAGCCCATCCGTTTCTGATTCCTAATATACCTACCAGGTTTGATATCTTATCTTTAAAACCAACTGAAATAATGACAAAAACTGAATATTTTCTAAAAGTTTATTATTATTTGAAGCCAATATCAATTCGCTGTAATGTTGATTTAAATTCTATTTCCCAGATTTTCCATTGCAGGATAGCAATACATGTTGTTCGACCGTAATTTTTTAAGTATGGCGATAAATCAATGCTGTTTGTTGGCCATCTGATGCTTCCTTCTCGACTTATCCACAAATTACACCTGTTGTTCGAAAATTCAGTAGCAGACTAAACATTGTGGGGTGGAGCCTCTTCTTGCTGCCTTATTATGGCATTGTTATTCATTATTGGCAACTCTTCTAAATAATTTTCAATTTAGATTTGTTATACATTGCTGAGGTGAAGAAAGTAGATTCGTCCCTGAAGAGGATCTTCTGTAAATTCGCAAAATTATTTGAAATTTGTTGGAATTTTTGCACGTCAGAGAAATCTTGAACATACCTAAATCTGTAAGGCGGGTATTTATAGTGCTTGATGACTTCCTCATCACGTTATTTGGGATTTTTTGAGATGTTAACAGCACCCCTAATTATTTCCGGATTTTCTAAAAAAATAATAATGCTATAACAGTTTTTATAAAAAATTAAATTAAACTTAGTCTTCTACTTTCAAAAACAATAAAAATTTGCAAATCATTTTCTTCATTCCTTGACAAAGATCTTTCTTTTGCATGAGATTTGTCCTCTCTTCAAACGGATTCACAATATTTTTAATGTATATACGGTTATTCTTGGGATTATACATACACTTATGCTCATAATATAATACATACAGTGTGTTCAAAAAAGTATGCAACATATGGGAAACTTTGTTATTATTGGTTTCTCAGAAAATTCTTCTTGATAAAAGTTGGTGCTTGCCCTAAAACAATAAATGAACATTTCAAATTTTACGTACTGCTTTTAGTGCGAGAGCAAATGAGGAGGTTTCGAGCAAAAACAAATAAATCCACCATAAACGATTTTTGGGAAAAGACGTTTTTTCTATTACGCAAAAAGTACTAGCTTTTTCATTTATCTTGTTAGCAAATAGTATTAGAGGCATCATAATAAGACTTTCCCTACAATATAAATTTTCAAAAATAATATTTCGGAGAAATAGAACTAAAACAAAAATGGATTTATTTGGTTTTGCTCAAAACAACTGGATTTATTCGGTTTTGTGCAAAACTTTATTAGCAAACATTAATAAAAATATTATTAAACTAGTACAAACAAAAACATAATATGTGTAGTTGACAAACATGAAAGGAAATTAGCTTTTTATCCTTTTAAACCCATGAAAAATTTTTTTTAAAAATCTTTACTCCCAAATTAAACAAAAAAGTAATATTCTTTTCTAAAAAAAATTTTAGCCAAAGAGCAAACAATAAAAAATAACCATCTTTTAAAGTTTAAACTACATAACAAGAAGTTAATTAAATATGGAGTGCAGACTCCTCTTCTCAGCAGTCACACTCATTACTCATCTCTTCTTTTTCCTCATTATTTTCAACTCGATTTACTCATAAATGCAACAATTTCGCCGCTTTCCCACTCTTTTCCATAAGCTGTTGCCATCTATTGTTTAAAATACACACTTACTAATTAGGTAAAATAGGACACTCGACATAAATAATATAAATATATATTTGGATTTATTCGGTTTTGAGCGAAAGGCGGATTTATTCGGTTTTGCACGAAAATATCAATATCAACCCTGAAATTGACGAGGATTTATTCGTTTTTGCACGTTAATAGTTGGTTTATATGATGTATTTTAACAAACTGAATCGGTATCCGTCGCTAACTCAATTTTCATAAAAAGTGGATTTATTCGGTTTTGCTTGAAAGCTCCTCAAATGTCATTTTTCCGAAATCGCGTCAAGAGCAATGTACCTTAATTTATATAGATACAGCAAAATCTTATAAGGAAAAGTACTACCAAATTACAAAAATAATCTACTTAAATGTGAAATTTGAGTTCAGTACATCAACTTTTATTTTTCTCGATTTTTTCTTAAACGTTACGCCACTGGAGAATGTTTTGTTGTTTTGTTACCACCAGTGACGTTCATCGCTATAATAAAAAAAATGGCAAAATTTTTCGTAAAACATATTAAGCCATTTTTAAACGGTCCGATAATACCGAAACCTCCATATCAAATTTTAAGGCGATAGAATACAGGGTGGCCATACCATAACATAATAAAATATAACTTTTATAGTAATTTAAAATCCATTATTTAATAATTATAATTAGCATTATTTTCTCATAACTTGCCATTAGTTAATTCCAGAAAAGACATTTCTCCATCTGGAATGCCATAACAAGTTAAATTTTTACTATTTTATGATGTGCTTTAAAAGCTGGAATAGGTGGGTTTTCGATTATGCCAAAGAAGAATATGACTTTGGCTGTCCGTTTAAAAATTGCCTAATATGCTTTTCTGAAAAAATTTGGCCTTTTTATTATAGTTTCGAAAGCCACTGGTGGAAATTATATTTTCTTGATGCGCCATTATCACCTAATGAGTTGGTACCTTCAACCAAAATATTATAACAACAGTACTACCATTATATATATTTATTGGAAATGAGAGATTTTCGGACACCAAATATTTCTAGAATCTTTTTGTCCTAAAAGGAAACAAGGAACATGTCGTGCTTTGACATGGCAGGATTGCCTAAGGTGGCAGTTCAATTGCTACTTGCATGCAATTTAAGTCGCCTTTTCTGGAATTGCCTTTTAATTTAAAAATTAAATTTATCAGGTGCTAAAACATTTCAATATTTTGTACAAAATAGGATAGTTAATTTTGTACATAAAATGTTGTTTACACCTTTATAATTTGCTATTCTTGTATTGCAATGTACACGGTGATCATTTATAATGCCCCCCCCCCCCCCCCCCCTTCTTAACTTTTTTGTTTTTCGCATTAGACAAAAATGTTAAATACAAAAGTTGTGCAGAATAATGTAAGCAATTTGCATATATATTTATATATATACAAGGTGTTGCAGAAATGAGTGACAGGTTAAAGTTATATTTTTTAAAATGAAACGCCCTGTATATTGTTAATTTTTTAGGATCTCCTGGGAATTCTGAATATTTTTTCTATAAGATGTCCTATACCTAAATGTAATAGTTTTAGACATATTCGCATTTTAAATAGTGGTCTCGTATTGTAGTTGCCTAATTCACGGCCACCTAAGAACTGGAATCTAGAATATTTATTTTTGAATGTAACCGCTTAGTTAAAATGCGAATATGTCGAAAACTATTACATTTAGGTATAGG
>JAEQML010072952.1:0-15210 GCA_016904865.1 Pissodes strobi
TAAAGTTTTATCGTTAATACATTGTTATTGTTATAAACTAAACGTGCTTACTTTATCATCTCTTCTTACCCCACGTAACGCGATCCCGGTCTACCTCAGTTACCGCCCGGCACGCTAAACAAGGCGTGTCCTCACGAGTAGAACATCCAGTGGTAGATTAAAGGAAGCATTGAGACCCCGTCATTGTACTAATCGCGACGAGGCTCTTCTCTGAGAAGTTATTCTTTAAATAAACGCGCTATCCCCTAAGCTACTCGTGACAGTATTGTAATTTATGGTTGGCTTTGTCTATTACATTTCCTTAATTATTTAAGGGTTCTTAATTTATCTTAATTTCACTGAACGCTTTAATGAACTGTACCTATTTAACTCTTAAAATCACACTTAGAATTTCGTCACATCTGTCTTAAGTTCGACTTTAATACTTGCGGGAATTCCTTTAAAAACGGGGTTCCTGTGAACTGTAGAACAGTGGTTAGTGAAGACTATTTTTATAATAAAATCTTCTGTTCAAACTTAGTTCAGGGTGATAATTAATTAGCAGGTTAAATGTTTTAGTAGTTCACAATCGGACGCACTAGTAAGTATAATGCGCAACAATTCTCTCAACGCTAACATTTTATCAGATTTAAGTATATTTTCTAAATATAAGTTTACTGTCATAACACAATGTAAATTTATCTAAATCAGCTCAAGGACAATATGTTCATCAATTCATAAACAACCCCTTTCACTCTCTTAAAATTTAATATCTCTAGATCCTAATAAATATGGATCCCACACTGACAGCTATTATTGCAAGTCTCCCGCTGTTCTCGGATATTAAATTTCAACATATTTAATTATTTTCCAAAACGTGGCAAGGCCATGAGCTTAATATTAGTCCTAAAATATTAACATTGATATAACGCAAATTGAAAACTTTAAAAGAAAACGTATTTTAAACATTTTAGTAAATTGGATTTAAATTGAGGAGTTTGGAATTTAATCGAATATTAGATTCATTTCCCTCTTCCCAGCAATCTACATTAGCCTGAATTCAGCGAAACGTATTAGTGCTACAAATAAATTTGAAAAAGTTTTTTCAGATTAATGAGTAGCACAGTATTTGGAAAAACGTTGGAAGATATCGACCATCTACTTTAAAGGTTTTTGCCGTAACGACTTGATTTTAAATTAAATTTGGCGATTGGGCATTTTTTGCTCCCCTGGCTTAGTTTTCATTTTGTTTTCTGATTTCTTTCGACAGATCAAGCACGTTGCTTGGCAAGAAAGCCAGGAATTTGCATACAGAGCTTTACATAATTTGTTTTTGCCCTACCCTATTTACAGTTCATCAACTGTCCTAAAGTTTCCAAGAAGTTTGTACGGAGAGAAGCGGGAGTCAATGCTTATACAGTAAATGCTCTGCCCCTAATTGCCACTTTAATACTTTATTCTCGTGATAAAATGTTTTCACCATTGCTTAAAATAAATGCTATATGAACACATATGGAGATGTATATTAAAAGTGCGTTTCATATTTCATAAAAGTGAATGTAAAACCAAAACTTCTACGAAAATCACACAAACAAAAAGTTAAACATAAAGAGAACTCCTCTAAAATGAAGGTTATTTGAAAAAATATAGACCTTGGCTTCACGAAATTACACATCAATACATGTAGATGCAATTTTAGCTACATCAATCCGAAAAATAAATTCATTTAGTGCAAAATTGTAAAACAGATTCTAATTTGGAAATTGTCTCCCAGAACTTTGACAAATTTATCATAGATTCGACTTTTACTACTGTGGATTGACAACCCCTGGATGTCACGACCATGTGATCCGCAAAGCTCAGGTTTGGGTAAGGAAAAAAGTATAGGTTAGGACCCAAGTGTATATGTGCAAAATGTGCTGATCGTTGCATGTTTAAGGTTCATAAGCGCTCTCGTTGTTTATAATTTGTCTTTAATGTTTACATGATATTTTTCAAGTTCATGTTCAAACTTAGGACAGGGTGATATTTCTTTAATAGTTTATCCAGCAGATATCGATTCGTTTCCAAATGAACGTAATATTTTAATTAATTGGTATGCTAAATGCATTTTCATTTAAGGTATAATGCAAACAGACATCGTAAAATATGGATTTTAAATTCTGATATTATGTTCCAATAACTTAATGGATGATAAAAACTAGCTATAAAATATATGATTTATGTTCGATACACTGTAATGGAGAAAATGGTTTTATGTGATAGTATACTCCTCCGCCATACCATTATGTCTTTCGTGATATACACCTCAGGATTTATGCCTTTAAATATTAAAGCAGCCCTTATGGATATAAGATGTAGAATGTCGTGAATGGAAAGTATAATGCGTACCTGAAAAATCCATATCGCTACAAAAAAAGATGGTAGTAGATAAACAATGAGACTTCTGCGCTAAATTATTGTTTTCCATAAGAGCAAGCTAGTCAGTATTTCCAACAACGTAGGCTGACGATATCTTTAAAAGTCCATATACGCATGTTTTTGAGGGATAATAATTTGCGATAGAAGAGATTTAATTATTTTTTTTTTTTTTTATGGCAGTGGCACACACACTAAAGGGAGATCCTATGGCGCTCGACGAGCGGTGTGTGTGCGGAGATGTTGATTGACACGGTATATTGCTTCGTTCGCTCATAGAAACTTACAATAACATAGACGAAGTTTAAAATTGGTTTTGTTCAAAGATATTTCTGATTTTTTCAAATTGGTAGCATAATTTTCAATTTCAGATAATTGTCAGCTAATATATTTTTAACTATGGAAACGATATTTAAGTAACTAGTATTGTTAAAGTTATTTTTATTCATGTTCGTTTTATTGCAATGCAAGCAGACATCGTTAAATATCGATCTTGTATTATCCCTTACTTTCGAATAGATTAGCGGATAATAAAAACTTACTATGAAATATATGCCGAGTTGAGTTATATTCAATTTGCTGTAATTGGAAAAGTTGCTTTATGTCTTTACAATATAAACTTTAAGGCTACAAGCCTTTGGATATAAAATGTAAATGTCGAAAATATAAAATACCAAGCTCCGCAAAGATAATATATAAACGGATAATCAAAACAAACAAAACTAATTAAACCTAATCAAAAGGCAAAAGCCATATAAACAGCAAGCAAGGTCACGCGAGCTTAATTTCACTCTTTCGACAAATCTACATTAGCTTAAACACAGCGAAACGTAATAGTGTTTCAAATAAATTTGAAAAATATTAATGAGTAGCGCCGTATTTAGAAAAATGGTGGAAACTATCGGTAAAAGCTAAGAACTGAAAGAAGGACTTTAAAACCACATTTCAGAGATCTCAATATCTTCGACGAAAATTTAGTAGCTATTCAAATGGCTTGACAAAATGTCACATAATAATCTACGAAGATTAAACCAATTCATATATCAATATTTTACAACATTTATCTCGTATATTTATGTTTGGTAAATCACTATTCTGTATGCCTTGTTTGTGTTTATCACCCTTTTTCGTTATTTTGATATGTAGCTCTTTTATATGTCGTAATAATTCCTCATTGCTATCTTGATGCCACATAATATATCACTTTAAAGACAGTAGTTTTGACAAACGTTGGTGTTTTAGACTACCCTGGTATCCAATAGACATGATCACATATCTCAGAAATCTTAAAACATCACCGGAAATCTAGAAAGATGCACCTGCCAGTAATTAAATTAGATCGCTTCCAGACCAAATGGCTCAAAAAATTTCTATAAGAACTATTGGGGTGGTGTTTTTTCAACAACTATATTTAGGAGTGACGCCTCCACTACAAAAATCGTTCGCTCCTTTTTGAGGGAGTATACAGCAGTTTGCGCTAGAAATAGCGTAGCTATATCTACTCATAGGCGACTAACAATTGCATAGACGAAAGGTTTCACATTTTATGTTTCTGAATTGTTATCGCTCAACGTTATTTCTCATTATAATTTGTAAAAACATCTTTATATTTTAAAAAATGTATGTTTATAAGCGAAATTATCACGGCAATCTTTCAACCATTCTCCCACATTTGATTTAGATGTGTCCCAAACCTTGATTACTAATGAAGTTGTTGATCTTGTTGACGGTAGTGCTAAGTATTTTTTGAAAAACGAAATCTAATCGAATTTAAAAAGATATATAAATCACATGCACTTAATTTATCTCCTCCAACCAATATCCCTTGCTCAAAATTTACATTAGCATGAACGTAGCGAATTGTAAAGCTGCTACAAATAAATTAGAAGATTTTTTTCAAATAATTAATGAGTATTTGGGAAAACGGTGGAAAATACCGGTAAAAGTTAAGAACTGAAACAAGGACTTTAAAAACCACATTTCAGAGATCACAATATCTTTGGCGAAAATTTAGTAGCTATTCAAATGACTCGACGAAATATCGCATAATAATTTACGCAGATTAAACCAATTCATATATCAATGTAAATATGTTCTATATTGTTGTGGAGGATTCATTCTTACCCTGGAATTGACTGCCTTTGGCTCCCCAAATGATGGAATTTGGTTTGAATTGTTATAGAGCCACTTCGGCCCAGGCTCAAGGATGCAAACTGCACAAGTGCAAGTTTAGTGACCCTAACGAAATGTGTACCAAATTTCAAATTAGGTACACATTTCGTTAGGGTCACTAAACTTGCACTTGTGCAGTTTACATCCTTGGGCCTGGGCCGAAGTGGCTCTATAAGAATTCAAACCAAATGCAATCATTTGCGGAGCCAAAGGCAATCAATTCCAGGGTCATATATCAATGTTTTACATACATTTATATTGTTTACTTATAGCTTTTGGTATATCGCTATTCTATCTGTCATTTTTCTCTTTATCACCCTTTTTTCGTTTTTATGACATATAGCTCTCTCATGTGTCGTAATTTTCCTTCATTGTGCAACACGTTTTTCTGATGGAAAATAAAATTAAAGCAAAGATTTTTATTCAATTAATTAAAAAAGAACCTAGCCCCGGAGAATCGTGTGACAACTGCCCGGCCCCTGTAGTGGGGTCGTTTGAGCGCCACCCATTCTAGCCAACTAAATGGAAAAAGCTCTGCTGGTGTGGCGCATGGTGGCTAGGTCAGCTCATTAATTCAACCGATACTTAGTACTTAATTTCAAACCAACAAGAAAACACGAAGCGTGGAACGACAGAGGTTATGACGAAGGCGCCAGAGGTATAAGTTCGAATTAAATATCGGATTTAAATGTCGAACTACAAGCGGAGACCCGAATAGTACCAGGGGCGTCCTAAAAATTCACTAACTACAGGTTACAGTTAGTGACCAAAACGGAATGTCACAACATGACTTTTGAAAAAAGAAATAATCACAGAAATGAACTTCAGTGTTTTTTAATTTTAATGATGGATAAGGACCATGCTATCAAGGTGCTCAGTCAGGGTGATGGGAGCCAGAGGTTATCCCCAAGGTACGCTTTTATCGCCCTTCCTGTGGCATATAATACTAGAAAGCTTACTGTAGGAGTTTTACACTCAAGCCTATGCTGATGATCTGGCCATCGTTATTGATGACCGGGACGTTAATCGCACAGGAAGGATCAGGCAACGAGCGCTCCACCTAGTAACGAGATGATGCCACAGGAGTACAAAGCCGAATTAGTACCCTTTACGAGGCTATAAGGGTCAACTAAACACCTCGGAGTCATACTGGCCTCTAAGTTGACCTGGAAGGAGCAAGTTAACAGCCGAATAATGCTCTATGAGCTGGAAAATAGCTTTTAGAAGCACGTGGGGTCTACAGCCAATAGTCCGCCCCATTATCATCTACGGGGTCATCGTATGGTAGAGGCCGATCGCAACCAACTTCCATCTAAGTCATAGACGGATCCAAAGAGGATAGTGGTACTGAAACGAGTGTTTATGGGAAAACCATAGAGACGAGACTTGTATTAGCCCTTGGGAGTTATGTAACCGTGTTCAAGGCCGAGATATATGCGATCCTCAAATGTGGGTATGAGAACCAATTAAAAGCCTTCAAAATCTGCTCGAACAGCAGTGCTCTGTCGACTCTTGAGTCTGGGAGAGTTGATTCTGCGCTGGTGTCTGAGTGAGTATGGGGACGTCTTGGAGGCCTTGGGTGAGCATAATAAGATCAGGCTTGTTTGGATTTCGGAACACTCGAATATTCTGGGGAATGAGGAGGTTGAACGTCTGGCACGACACGGTTCCAGAATGCGACCTAAACCTGTAATAGATGTCTCCTACAGTACGGCCGTCGCCATCATAACCAAGAGTGTGCCGCGCCAGGTTGGGCTACTCTTGAGTGACCCCGCGCCTTGTAGATTGGGGACCTTATTGGTTATGAAGAGGCTTTTGTACCTGCTGTGGATCGGATGTTCTTGTCGACTGTCCAACATTGGTTAGGGTAAAAGAGGTACACTTCGGAAGTTGCCTGCTGAGCTCGGAGGACATACGGAAGATTTAGCCGAGGATGGTGTCTGCCTTTACTACGGATATCGGGCTACGGCGCTGAGTTGGTATATGAATAAGCGCACAATAAGCCCAGACTGGTGGCTTACGTGCAAGGGATATCCCCGCCCATGAAATTCATTCAATGATGATTGTGCTAATTTTGATCCCGTTGTATCACAACCGTTTCCGAAGCGTAAGTAAATTCTCCAGTCATGATGCGCTTCACTGATTTTTTTTTGGTAATTTGTGAACACAGTTCTTGAACTGTAATTCATCTTTTTAGTTGGACCCTTTCCATTCCTTTTGACACTTTTCTTCGCTTATTGATCTTTTTTCGAATTCCATGCGTATTTAAAAGCGATTTCTCAAACTGATCCCTGTTTATTCCTCGCATTTCCTTTTGAAACGTTTTGAACGGAAACCAATTTTCATAAAACGAGAGATTGTGTGTATATATATTTCCATTTCGCAGAAATAACGTAGAGTGTGGTTCAAATTTGATTATACAAAATTTATTTTCGTAAAAAGTATAGTTTAAAAAAATAAAAAAAAAAAAATAGCTAATATTCCTTCAAAATAAATCTACATTCTTAAGCTAAGGACTGGTTTAAGTTATTCAACCATTTAATATAAAACGACTAAACTATCTAACATTTAGATGCAATATTTTCATAATACAGGCATAGTTGCATTAAATTATACTTTACGATTATGGATCACATCGTTCGAACAATATTTCGTGAAATACGAGCGGCCCGCATAAGGTAATCCTCCGTCAGTTTAGTCCCTTTATCTATTTAATTAACGAGAATCTCCTGGAAGCTATTTGGAAGGATAAACACAGGATTGGTTTTAGATATTGCTATCCTATCCGAAAAGGGGTCTTTAAATAGTTCTCTGGAGATGCGCGTGTATGAGAAGATTATCGGTTCTGCATTCAATAACGTCGAATTTTATTTTGGATAAACAGTATAGGAGGATCATTTTGTCGGTTGGATGCTATAAGTATTCTATTTGCAATCTGATTAGGTTGGAGCAAATGTTTAAAAACCTTTAGAGATCCTAATAAAGGCACATATAAGAACGGATCATCATAGATATATCATATTACATACAATATTAATACTTCTCCAATTAATGACGGTTAAAATCCAGCAACTGTGTAGTAATTGGATCATCTGCTTTGACAATATCCTTTCATTTCATTGTCCACTGGAAAGGGCGAGGGAGGTCACACACTTGTGTTAGGTACTTACCTATTTTAACATTAATTGGGTTTCAGGAGCTTAAACTCCAATTTTGTTTCGAGAACTTGCATGTCAACAATGTTAATACTGAAGTGGTCTTATTATTATTTAATTTTATTAGATACATACCTTTTGTGGATTAGTGAATTTTAAGGCAAGTGAACTTTATTCTTCAAATTTATAAACGGTCTGTTCTTGCTTAAAACAAAAAAATACATGGTTATATACATTTATTAAACATCCATATGAGATGTCAGTAAAAACCCAAACTACGTAGATTATTAACATCTTCAACAATTTTATGCGTATTAATATTAATATATTTTAACGTATAATAAGATAAGTCAGTACTATTTAAGTTACAATATTTTTTGACTATATCTAAGCAATTATCTTCAATCGCACTAGACGCTCTCACATATTTTAATGCATTATCATAAAAAGTCCTTAAATATAATTCCTTAAGTAATCTTAACCTAAAATTTGTCAACTCATAAATATTCACAATATCTTTCAAGCCATCTAAACAAAAACATAAAGTAACCATAGTTTCAGAACTTCGCACTCAAATCACTACTTCGCCTAGTAACCTAGAAGCGCGCATATAAAAGGTTGGAGTATCAAAACAATCATCTTTGAATGTACAATCATTATCAGCGGCATACTCAACGATGCCGCGTGAGTAAATGACGAAGAAGTACTAGTCAGGTCAGCCAGTGGATATAGATATTTGTTGTTCTGGAAGATTTAATACCTTACTAGTTATCCTAACACTTGGAGCCAAAACTCGTGCAATACTAAGTCCTACAGCAATTTTGAAGTTCCTCGTAGAATAACAGGTTTCAGCCAAATATTTGGTTTTGTTCATAGTTTCTGAATTAGTTCTCGACATCACACTTTTCAAATACTCCCAACATGGTAATGCCAATGATGGGTTTGTATCAAAACGCTCTTCCTCAATCAAATTCTCGATATCTGAAGATGGGGTGGACCTACTGCTTGACATGATTTCTAAGTAGATGTATGTGCTTAACTGGGATTAGCTATCAACTGTACCACTCATACGTCAAGGATTTTGTTAATTTTTAATTAAATTTGATAGGTAGTAAATTTATCGAAATTATTTTCTTCCTGTTCATTTCAAAAGAAATTTAAAAACCAGGCACAGCTCTGATTTTCTCTTCGAATGACCTTTCCAATGATCTGACACTTGCCATTTCTTCCCATTAAAAAAAAGGTCGGTGACATCACTGACAGAAGTCACGTGCAACATTATTGCCACCAATAGGCTGGTAGTAAGCACAACAATCAAAACCAATTGAGGTTTTTTGGCATTTCAATGACAGGTGTCAACATGTGGAGATATTGAATTTATTCCAAGTTACAGACTCGCACTGTATCCTTCAATCGAAGAAAAGAAGCAAAAAGAAAAATTTGTAGGTCAAAGAAACAACTGAGAATTTGATTAAAATTTTTGGTGACCACCCTCAAACATTTTCACTTAAGTCAGGAGTACTTTTGCAATGATTAAGAAAAAGCAAATCTAATATGCCATCAATATTCTTTACTAGGGTGTATGTGGTGAAAACATTAAATTATACAAATAAGGAGTGAAATCTTTGACGAAAACAAAACCCCAAAATAGAAGAGACGGTTTCTTAAAAACAAAAATAAAGAGGAAGCCCTTCAAAAATAGCATATAAGCAAACATCTATATTGTTATGAGTCTTTGTTTGGAGTTAAACTCCCCACGAGGTGAGTGATATGTTATTTGGTCATTACTGATCACAGTTCTTGAACTATAATTTATATTTGTAGTTGGACCCTCTCCATTTCTTTTGAGACTTTTCTTCGCTTATTGATATTTTTTCGAATTCCATGCGTATTTAAATGCGATTCCGTGCGTATTTAAAAGCGATTTCTCAAACTGTTCATTTCTCGCATTTCCTTTTAAAACGTTTTGAGCGGCAACCAATTTTCATAAAACATGAGCCTGGATGTGTGTATATATATATTTCCATTTCGTAGAAATAACGTCGAGTGTGGTTTAAATTTTATTATACAATTTATTCTCGTAAAAAGTATAATTTAAACAAAATAACTCTAATATTCCTTCAAAATAAATCCAATTTCTTAAGCTAAGGATTGCTTTAAGTTATTTAACTATTCAATCAATATAAAACGACTACACTATCTAACATTTAGATGCAATATTTTCGTAATACATACAAGCATAGTTGCATTAAATTATATTTTACGATTATGGATCACATATTTCGAACAATATTTCGTGAAATACGAGCGGCCCGCATAAGGTAATACTCAATCAGTTTAGTCCCTTTATCTATTTAGTTAACGATAATATCCTGGAAGCTATTTGGAAGGATAAACACAGGATTGGTTTTAGATATTGCTATCCTATCCGAAAAGGGGTCTTTAAATCGTTCTCTGGAGATGCGCGTGTATGAGAAGATCATCGGTTCTAAGAGCACATATACGTCGATAAACAGTATAGGAGGATTATTTTGTCGCTTGGATGCTATAAGTATTCTATTTGCAATCTGATTAGGTTGGAGCAAATGTTTAAAAATCCTTAGAGATCCTAATAAAGGCACATATAAGAACGGATCATCATAGATATATCATATTACACACGATATTAATAATTCTCCAATTTATATCGGTTAAAATCCAGCAACTGTGTAGTAATTGGACCATCTGCTTTGACAATATCCTTCCGTTTCATTGTCCTCTGGAAAGGACGAGGGAGGTCACGCAAGTGCCTATTTTAACATTAATTGGGTTTTAGGAGCTTGAACTCCAATTTTGTTTCGAGAACATGCATGTCAACAATGTTAATACTGAAATCGTCTTATAATTATTTAATTTTATAAAATACATACCTTTTGTGGATTAGTGAATTTTAAGGCAAGTGAATTTAATTGTTCAAATTTATAGACGGTCTGTTCTTGCTTTCCTTTGCTTATATTAGCTTTTGGGAGTGTTTTCGACATTCTTTTAGTGCTTTTAACCTTTTTACGTTTATACATAGATATATTTTTCTGAAAAGGCCGGAGCTTAAGACTTGCTTTTCTTCTTGCCGTTGTTTTTTTTATGTAACGTGTATATTATTGTTTCAATTTAAGAAAGATTTCTATTATCAAAAATTATTATTTGTTTAACGAGCTGGACTAGTGGACTCAAGAAGTGAGAACGGAATATGATCATGTTTTGGTTAATTTAGGAACTAATTATTTACTGTTTATTTTCATTTACTTTACTTCAAATTAATTTGAGTTATTCTAATACATCCCAAAAATGTTTACGCCCCTTGTCATTATTTAGTATTTAGTATTTATTTACCCAGAGCAAATTTGCAGTAAATTATACAAAACACCGTAAAACCCTGCAGAGATAAACACAGTTATCTATACGCAGGTCCAGTTGCAAGAAAAAAAGAAACATAACAAAAATATCACAATAAGAAATCTTACATACTAACTAAAATTAAAGTTTTCTTGATAGAGCTGCCAAGAAAATTTCTTATTCTATTATATTAGATATAAATGTACATTAGTAACAGCAAAGACAATTCACAGTTTGTCTTTGGTAACAGTAAATAAACTTTCGAACTCAATTAGATTTTATCCAATTTTTCAACATATTTACATGTGATCTTTAATCTACATACAATACTTTGTATTCATTTGGGTAATTAATGAAAGTCTTAATTGCCTTTTTGTATGAATTTTTATCACTTAATCTTATCTTATTTTTTGGAACAATCAGGTTTTTACTTCGAGTATTACTAGCAGAGGTTAGATATGTATTTTTCAAAGAACTATAGTGGTATTTCAATGCTTCAAATGTATATAATAATAATTGTTCTAAATTCATAAGATTATCGTTTACAACAAGGTAATTTTTATTGACTATTTTTAATAATTTATTTTGTAAGTTTTGCAATAGGTTTATGTTATTTTTATAAGCTCCACCCCATGCTACTATTCCATAATCTATAATGCTATGAAAAAAGCATAATATATCATTCTTAGTGTTTCTTTTGGCATTATTTTGGCAATTTTATAGAAAATAAAGACTAGGTATTTCGTTTTTTGTATGATATACTGAATATGCTTGTCCCACTATAAGTTATGATCAAAAACTAGACTTAAATATTTACCCTTTTCTACTCTATCTATAAGATGATCTTTAATTTTAATGTTTATCTCTGATGGAACAGTATCATTATAGTTGCCAAAAGTCATACAAACAGTCTTTTTTTACATTTAGAGATAATTTGTTTAATACCAACCACTCATCAACAATTTTTAAATAAACATTCATTTTTGCTTCAACTTCACTCCAAGTATCACCAGTAGCAATTATTGCAGTATCATCTGCATACGATAATATTGATTCATTGGGGATCTCCTTCAAGATATCATTGATATATAGAATGAACAGTAAAGGTCCCAAAATTGAACCTTGTGGAACGCCAGTTTTTAAAATCATATAATCACTATAATTTTCATTTATTTTAGCCATTTGTGATCTATTACTAAGATAGCTTGAAAGCAGATCTAGAGTAATTCCTCTTATTCCATAACAGTAAAGTTTGTCTAACAATAATTTATGGTCAACAGTATCAAATGCTTTGGCCAATTCCAGAAATGTTATCAGTATAGGTTTCATTAGTTCTTCATTTGTACAATCTTTTTGCCATAAGTGATATAAAAATTCTTTAGTACGACATGATTTTATAATAGCATCTGTTATCCATTTATTCCTTTGTTGTTTTTGATCATTTTTATTTACAATTGTTGCAGAATCAATAAAAGTTTTTATTTTATTTATTAATTTATCGGTTGTTGTGTTAGGATCTTGTATTAATATTGTTTCTTTCCAGTCTATTGTTCTTGCTATTTTATTTAATTAATTATAATTTATTCTAGTATTTGGTAATTTTCTTTCAGTTTTCAACTTATTTATTGCAACAAAAATTGGATAGCGATAAGTTAAGGAATGTTTAAATTTATATGTGAATATGTTAATATTCTTAGTTTTAATGTAGATATTATCAATACAAGATCCTTTATTGGTTTGATTTGATGGTCTAGTGATACCGTCTATACCAGGAAAATAACCTTTCCCTAAGAAATTACAGAGAAATTCTTGGCTTATATCATCAGTTTCTAAAATATCAACATTAAAGTCACCTATGAATAGGTGATTTTTTATATTTTTTTTTATATTCACATAATTATTCAACTCAAGAATAAATTCAGTTATAGGTATATTATGAGATCTGTATACAGAACAAATTTCTAATTTATTATTATCATTTAATATAATACAAGTATTCAAACTGTTTAACCTGCCAGTTTTAAAAGTTACAGTTTCTTCCATAACATTCTCATCAACAAAAACCATAGTACCATCATTTTGATTTAATTTACTATCATTATAATAACTTTTGTAACCTTCAATACTATGCATTTTATAATTAACTTGAATTAATGTTTCAGTACATGTGATAATTATAGGTCTTTTTATTAAACTTTTTATCAGTATTTTCAGGTTTTCAAAATTTGCAAATTTGCAGATAATTTTTGTTAGTAATAGTTTTATTAAGATTATTTATACTATTAAAAGTTTTTTCTTTATGAATTGAGTCTTTTTATATATCACTTAAAAAATCAAAGTTCATGAACTAATATTTACAAAATTTAAAACTATATTACCACACTAACCTAATTTTTTGTTCGTGTTCCTTTATTCCTTTGTTGTTGTTGAATTTGCTGTTGTTGTTGTCGTTGAGTTTGTTGCTGACTCTGTGTTGGTGCTTCTTGAGTATGCAATTGGTTTCTACTTTTGTCTTTATTCTGCAAATATTTTTGCATATCCCTTGCCGGTAAACTAGGTTTGATTGGATAATCAACAGTATCAATATATCTCTTAATTTTGTTCTTCAGTATCACACATATTGTCGCATCAGATGCCATATGATTTACATCATAGTTTGTTTTATACTTTGTATTGCTGTATGTACAGTTATGACATATTATGTTGTTTGACTTACATTCACTTACTTCATGTTTTCCACTACATTTAAGACAAGCAGCCTCATTCCTGCAGCTTTTGCTATGACCAAATCTGCAGCATGTTTATCAAGTCAAACAATTTGCAATTTTGATCACCTACAAATACTCTGTCTTTATTTTCTCTGATTCTATGAAAACAGTACTGAGTTTTGTTGTGCTATTTTTGTACATATTATGTAACACCTTACCTTGAGTTGTGATTTTTTTGAAATTTCTACTATTTATATCACATTCTATAGTGGCTTGGTCCATATTAGTATAATTATCAATTCCAATAATTTTAATCTTGGGATTAGCCAGCATTTCCATTTCTATTTCACAAATGGTATTTAGTTCCTGTTTAAGTAAGTTTTCTGTGGCTGTTACACTTTCCATATCCATGCAACTAATAATGACATCTTCATTTTTCTTCTCTTGTATTTGTTTAGCCTGAATTGATTTTTCTTTTATGATACACTCTGCAACACTTTTCCTGACATTTATTTCATCGTTGTTTTTGTCAACTTTTTTAACAATAATTTTAGGAACTCGTGTTGGTATTGGCTTTAAATTATTGATTACAGTTTCAGTATATAACTTTCTTACAAGTTTCTCCTTATTCATTCTGAGTAATTCTTTCAACAGTTCATTTTTTTCTTGCAATTCCTTGATCAGCTGCTTTTGCAGTGTATTTTCAGTTTTTAAAAGTTCAAAATCAGCTTCACTACCAAGTATAGTTGAATTTCATTTTAATTTGTACAATAAGATGTTTTACTGGTTCACTTAAACTTTCTTCATCTACATTTGAGGTTATGTTTGATTGTTTATGATCTGGACAAATTACAAGTATCTCACTTACATATTCGGTGTTTTTTAATCTATCGAAACAAGTTGCTTCACAAATAATACAAACTACTATTGTACATTTTGTTTTATTGCAACATTTAAACTTTTTATCACTAAGCTTGTCGGGAGGAACTTTCCCCTCGGCAGCCATCTTGATATTGACATTGACAATAAATTTCACTACAGCCTCTACAGTTCTTTTAATCTAAACGTGAGTAAGTTCTCTTGCGTCATATCGCAACACCCTAATAAAGTTTGTTCGAACAATTGAGTTCGTAGCGATGTTATTTTCAAGTCCGCACAAATCCCATAGCAATTTCGTTCCTGGGATAATGTCATTATTGCCATGTATTTCGTTTATAATGGAAAATATTTCTCCATTGTTCACTTTCATTTAAAAAATATATATTGCTCTCCAAGAACATCGCAGATAGTCAAGTTGTGAAAATATATATTAAATATAAAGCGATTATTTTTTTAAATATTTATTTCTATTATCTTGATCTTTTCAACATCATACTGATGCAGGGTAAGAGTTTTGAAATATTCGT
>JAEQML010072953.1:0-15210 GCA_016904865.1 Pissodes strobi
AAAAAAAAAACAATGCTCAGATATTTTAAACACTAAATTAATAAGACGCGAAGACCTGAATTTAAAAACTGAACTATCAAAGTAAATGACAAGGGAATTAGTAATTCTTACAGACATAGCCTACTTATAAGACAATGATAAGTAATAATTATTTTTTAATGAAGAAATAGGTTTTTCAAATTTTCTACTGAAAAACTTCCAAAATTCGAAGTAGCACGTCAACTAAATTGTATTTTTGAAATCCTTATTCATTTATGAGCATATATTGATACATTGATTTTTTTTAGTACGGCGCACGGTTTTCGCATAAAAAAATTAAATCTATTTCTCTGCATGGTCAAAGCAATATCGTTAATATGACAATATCACCAATAATCACGATGCAAAGAAATACAACTTTCCGTCGAACAAAAAAAAATCAATAGATCAAATCTGCTCATAAATGAATAAGGATTTCAAAAATACACTAGAGTTTACGTACCGTTTCGAATTTTGGAAGTTTTTCAGTAAAAAATTTGTAAAACCTATTACTTCATTAAAAAAGAATTATTACTTATCATTGTCTGTAGGCTGTGACTGTAAGAATTATTAATTCTGTTGTCATTTACTTTGACAGTTCAGTTTTTAAATTCAGGTCTTGGCGTCTTATAAATTTGGCGTTTAAAATATCTGAGCATTGTTAGTTTGAAAAGGAATGGTTGAGTTTACTAATGAGGAATGGGCAAACATGCATTACATCTATGGTTTGGTTGATGGTAGATCGCCGGAAGCTAGGCGATTGTATCAATCCTAATAGAGTCATACCAGATAGGCGAACATTTACAAATACACATAAAAGGTTGACTGAAACAGGTAATTTGAAGCCAAATAATCAATTAAAAGGGGCCCCTCGGACTGTAAGAACTCCAGAAATTGAAGAAGCAGTTTTAAATTCGATTGATGAAAATCCTGAACTTAGTACTAGGAAAAATGGAAATAATTTGAATCTCTCGCACGTTCTAGTTTGGAAAATTCTGCACGATTTTCTGTAATACCCGTTGTCATATTCAATGGGTCCAAGCGTTACTTCCCAGTGACTTTCCTTTGCGAGCTAATTTTTGTCATTGATTTCTAGAGAAAATTGCTCCTAATCCCTTGTTTGACCATGAAATAATGTTTACAGATGAAGCTAACTTCTCCAGAAACGCTATCAGAAATTTCCATAACAAACATATTTGGGCCGGCAAAACCCCCATGAGTTGAGTTGAGTTGTAACACCCTTCAAAGAAGGGTGCGGTTGGCACTGCTACGAGGCAATTTGCCAGAACAGCCCTTCGTCCGGCGCTTAGGCAGAGACAGAGCTACCCTTCTGCTTACGGTACACGTTCTTCCGGTTTGAGGGGCCTTATATTTGGGGGCGACCACGACGTTGTCGGGCTCTGGACCCTGTCACGACCACCGACTTTTACACACGGCACAGAGAAATCCCACACTGGGTATTTCTTCTGGCTAAAGACAAACACATATACGCTGAAAGGCACAGACGACGCTGGCTAGGACTCCCGGTTCTTCCTCGGGGAGAAAAACGGTCACTAATCGTTCGCCACGTGTCGCCCAACGGCCTGTGCCATTGACGAAAAAGAGCCGACCTCGAACGCGTCCTTACTCTACCGAAGACGAAACGGAAGTCGAAAACCCCCATGCATACACGGATGTAGGTACAATAGTATATTATTTTATATGGAGGAAAAGTGATACTTTTCATGGCGCGCTCGTGTTTAACAGCCGAACGGAGTGAGGCTGGTAATAGAGAGCAAGCCATGAAAAGTAACTTTTCCTCCAAATAAAATATGCTGTTTTTTCTTCAAATGTCGACAAATTAATGCAAAAACATCTCTTTTTAATAGTAATAATATCTAATTATTATTAAAGATAAATGGGTTCGCAAGGCGGCGTAGACCACGGTCGTAGGTGGCCTTGCTTAGACCGGTGTCGGTGAATATTTGTAACATAAAGCTGTCAGTGGACACTGTCAACAATAATATTTTTTTAAGATTGCGTGTCAGATTGCGTTTTAATTCCGTATTGATAAGCAGTTATTGAGTAAGTTCGATTAAATAATAACCAATTTGTTCCTAAATTAGTGATTTTTAGAAATGCAGTCACAAATTGAGTGATAAATACAAATTGTAGTTTAATAAATCTTGAGTTGTTGACGCTTATTTTGTTGTCTGTTTGTATTGTATCTATGTTGCTATGGTAACACTTTTACCTCCGCCGGCGGAAAAGTGAAAAGTAAAGCTCCGGCGGAGGAAAAACGAAACTTCACGGCCGCCTACACAGTCGAGTAATGACGGATTTACTGACGTTTGAAGAAAAAAATTTATACACATCAATTAAATATACAATAAACTTAATATTCATATATACAGGGACTCAAAGTCGTTTACTTTACTAAGTTGTTTTAAATCCAACTTAAAGTAAAAAATGAGAAATTTTTCAGAGCTTTGACGAGCTGTAGCTCGTTTAGGATCAATTTAGGAAAAACTTTTCATATGAAAGTTGTTTGGCTTTTTATTCTCTTTCAAACTGAATATAAGATAGTTTTTGCTAGGACATAGAGAAAAGGAGTTATAACTGAAAAATCCGGAAAAAGTTCCAACATTTTGAGGTTTTATAGTTGCAGTTAGTTGCGCCAAGTGTGCAGGAGGTCGAAAACTTGGATTCTACACACTTTCGACAATATATAAAAGATAAAAAAATAAAATCTTCTACCTGATTTGCTTCGCGGTTGACACCCATTTTACGACGCCGTTATTGGACTATTTTAGAATACGTAAAGCAAATTAACAAACCAGTTATAAACAAAGATAATCAATTATCAGTGTTATTAACAGTGTAAGACTACTAATTAAGCAAAAATTGTTTAAAATTATTTAATTATAAATATAATTTAATAATAAACAATAAACAAAAAAAACTCATATAAAGTGTTCAAACAAACCACCATTTTGCTGAGGGCATTATTACGCTCTTTCTGCCCTTCTAATGGGCGCAAAACCTTCACTCAAGCTTAGGAGGAGCTGAGAATGAATAATCTCAAATTGAAAGAAACATTTTAAGTTTGAGAATTTAAAATTAGAGATTGAATGAATTTACGTATGTCGATGCGTAGGCTAGAACGAGTTGTCGCCGAGCGTACAAATTAGGCCCTAGCTCAAATGTCAGAGAGTAGGGGTGGGTTTATTTATTTAAGGCGCCACGGGCTTGTAGACGGCACAAGCGAGAAATACCCCAAAGTTGAAATATGGAACTCGTTTTAGCTTAAGCTTCGCGACAAAATAAAAAGAAGACCAATTTTTTTTTCAAGAAAACCGATCAATAAAACAACAAAAATAAGTTAGAAAATTAGATCAGATATATATGCCGGCAATTTATCAGTATCAATAATGGAAGAATAATTACTCAAAAATTAATCAAAAATCAAAGTCGGTAATAAGCAAATACACAAATATTAACCGAAAAACTAAAGTCAGCGATAAACAAATACTCAAATATTAATCAAAAAAAGTAAATCCAGAACGTTTCAATTATTGAGCGCAAATAATATAAAATCAGATACTTACTTCAGCGGGCCTCTCCTCTGGAACGTTACCGCTTAAGGGAAGTTCAGGAAATTAAATAGCCAAATGAAGACAGATGAATACCATAAATGAAAGGTTAATTTATTAATATTAAAAGAAATATATCACAGCGGATCATAAAGGAAAGAAAAGAGATGAGAAAATGACCGGTGATTCTAGCTGATTCATTTATTGTAACATCTATATTTTAACGTGAAATAGTAGGCTTTACTCGGTTACTTGAAGAAATAAATCACACGCTTCATCCCAACAAACGCCGAAATATTCAATCGAAATCTATGATGAACGCTTTATGCAATAATAATAAAAAATAGCGTCAATAAAATGTGAACGCAGGCCAGCGACCTTGCAATTATCTACTTGTTATGTCGTTATGGGAAAACTCAAGTAACTCGAATCAATCATCAATGGCTAATTAACTGACGTCGAATCATGATTCGTTACAGGGCCGTATTACTAACTAACTATGTTTATTTGGATCAGTTATGATACGTTGGTAACCGCCGCAAGAAAATGAAAAATAACTAGTTCGACCTGGCGTTATTGTAGCAACCAATCAATTATAGACTTTAAGGTATGTCAACTAAAGCGTAAGTACTTACCGGTAGGATAAAGATAATGAACAGTTTGTTTAAATAATAAAAAAATATATCAAAGGCCACAATAAGAATTAAGAATAACCCAAAGTCTACTAGGCCGTATCAACAATAGTAGTTATCTGATCAACATGTATCTAACGTAAGCCAGAAATCGTGAAAAATTGAGAATAATAATAATAAAACTAGTTCCACTTATAGCATTATTGCGTCAGTTAATCAAAAGCTCAAAATTTAATCCAAAAACGGATTGGTTCTAGATCATGGCGAATTTAACTGAATTTTAGAATTCGAATAAATAAAATCAGGCGTCTTCGGCTAGACAAAATTGGCCCAATATTCAAAGTTCATTTAAAAGAAAATAAGAATAAAATAATTGTTACCTTAGTTGAGGAGAAAAAGTTAACTGTTCGAAAACAAAGCAAAACAAGAATAATTAGAGTTCGTAAGTGAATTGCACGCAACATTTGGGCGAGAAGGCCAGTGTAAGAGATTAAAAAGGGAATTAAAAATCCGCCCACGTGCGTCACAATGTTGAAATAATGGCGTCCACAGAAAGACAAAAAAATGCAAAAAAACACAACTCACCTCGCTAAAGCAGCATTCACATCTCACAAAGGGTAGTTTCAGACACCAACACTTAAGAACAGATAAGGCACATATATAGACTGAAACTATTAAAAATGGCCCGGTTGGAAAATCTCATCAAAGGTAAGATCAAAAATTGATTCCAACCGGTACCCAAAAGAACTGCTTGACTCACAGAAAGGTTGACGTAGAGTGCCGCCAACAAATCGGAAACTCGAGGAACAGATAATCCCTACTTCGAATATCTTGCTCCACCAATGAATGCATGGCATGACAAGTCACATGTTCCTCTCAATAATTCATCCAAGGGAATTAGACAATGGAAACCTGGAATTTCGATGTATAGGCATCTACAAAAAAACTACTCAGAGTAGCCAAAAGGGCATTGCCATTAAGCCACTCCAACTACTAGAATTTCCAAATTATTCGGAGGACATTAAGTAACTGCGCGCGATGTCCAACCCGACAACCAATGCAAAACAGTATGCGCTACGAAAGCCGGAAACACTAAAAGCCACCGACTTTACTTTCGTGGTCCTCACGCGCCAAATTCAATTCGTTCGAAATGGAAATTTGTTTAGCGACCCAAATTTATTTTAATTGTCTCGATCAGGATATCGTCGGAGCGAAGCCGGACGGAATCTACGAGGGGTTTTCGCTAGTAAATATAAATGCGCTTCAAGCTATAGCAACGGTGACGAATTCTAAGGTTATTTACGCTTCGACATACGATAGCCAAATCAGCCCGTGACAGCATATTCGAGTCCATCCATAAATGAAAGTTTCACATTTCTCAAAGTCTACTGAAATATTGCGAAAAGTGTTGTTGAAATCTCTTTATAGACTTCTTCTTTAAATTGCTCTCATAGAAAATTCTAGCGGCGTTAAGTCGGTGACCTGGCTGATCACTTATCTGGTCAACCTCGCCCGATTGCTCGATTGAACGATCTGTCTTCCAATTATTGAGATAATTTCTGATATTTCTACGATAATGCGGGGGTGTTCCATCATGTTGGAACCATAGGGATTCTCTTACCGCTAAAATAATTCTTCAAGCAATACTGGCCACTTGTTTCTCAAAAAAATCAAATTAAATAAACTTCTCCTGTTAATTGTTTTTCAAAAAATAAGATCCTATTACATGGGAGCCAATTATTCTACCCCAAATATTAATTGACCATTTATTTTGATGGTCCACCTGATGAATCCAGTGTGGAGTTTCGGTTGAATAATAATGCAAATTATGCTGATTAATCAAGCCGTTACTTTTGAAATATGCTTGATCCGAAAACAGCACATTATCCACAAGGCCTGCATCATCCCAAATCATATTTTAAAATAAAATTGAAAATTTCTGCCTGTAAGCGTAATCCTTATCGTACAGTTCTTGGTGCAATTCTATGTGGTATGCATGATATTTATGTTGCTTTAGAATCCTTTTAATACTAGTACGTTCAATACCAGTTACTCTCTTGATTTCCTTGGCACTTGTATGGGGATATTCTTGCGCTGTTAATAGCACTGTCAGACAATTATTTTAATTTCTAACTGGTTTATTAATTACGTTACGTTTATTAAAAGCAACATTTCCTGTTTCTTGAAATCGCTCAACTTGCGAAAGCTTCAGATCTCGTTTTATTTTCTACATGCGTATATCGTGCCGCATATTCCCTGCTTGCTTATAATGGATTTTTTGGCATTCCCCAATATGAAAATCTTATTAACCATCTCTGGACTACTGAAAGTCATTTTTAGTAAATAATTTATTTTAAAATAATAGTCGCCATCAGCGAATATAAACGACTGACACTAATTTGTAGTTTTGACAAGTTCAACAATCTCTTGCTCCATTTATGATGGTGTTATGGCTTCCTAATATTAGATATTCAATAATAATAATCAATTCAAATTCAGTATAATCGTATTAGAATGCAGAAACTAGCTTTCACGGCTAATTTACCAAGAAACTTATTCATAAGGGAATCATGTATGGTATTTTTTGAAAGCTGGAATTGTTATCTTTAAATTGAAAATAAAATGTACAGAGTGTTTCATAAAAAATGAGTCCAGGGTGTATTTGCAAAACTTGAGCACCCTGTATAATAGTGAATAATTTTAAACAAATCGAAAGCGATTACTGTATTCAAGGATATGCTGCGTTTTGTGGAATATTTGTTTTTTTTCCATGCCTGGTGTTCCATTTAAACACATACACAAATTTGGTTCGCCACGAGTTTTTCGGACCACCGTGTAATGGTTATATTATTTAAACATAGCGCACTAATATCCAAGAAATTTCCTCACCGTTTACTCACAATCGTCCGCCCCATCTTGATTGCACCACCCTGTATCGGGTGAAATTGAAAATATGCTTTTTTGACTATCCCTCGTATTGCGATTATTTGACGTCTTTTCGAAAAAATTTATACGGATTCTCATAGATTTTTTAGGTAGAATGCAGACGCGTACTCAGTTTTATTTTCCAAAAGATTAATATTAACTTTTTTTAAAGAAACGCCACGAATATTATTTTCTTATCCTATTTGTTTCTTTAAGGGATTTTCTATAGTCATTGTTTTGAAAAATTAAAGATTTTGATATTTTTCGTTCAAATATGTTTTTCCTCGCAGTAGGTTATGGACGTAAATATAAAACAAAATTTATAACATCATGCAGTTACTTTTTATAGTGGATTATGAAGTGTTAAGAATTATTTCTGATAATATTTTTAATATTAATTTTTTCAATGCGTTTGAATCTGTTTTCATATGAATTACTTTGAAATTGGAAAAATTGTTTTAAGGATTCTCTTGGAAGAATTGAGTTTACTTTTTTGTGTAATAATTCAGTTAAAGACCTTTCTAGTTGATTCATTGGTTTAATTGTAATGTTAATTTCAAAATTAATAATATTTCTGTTCAACCTTAAGAAAAAATCCATAATTTTTTTTATAGTGGATTATGAAGTGTTAAGAATTATTTCTGATAATATTTTTAATATTAATTTTTTCAATGCGTTTGAATCTTTTTTCATATGAATTACTTTGAAATTGGAAAAATTGTTTTAAGGATTCTCTTGGAAGAATTGAGTTTACTTTTTTGTGTAATTCAGTTAAAGACCTTTCTAGTTGATTCATTGGTTTAATTGTAATGTTAATTTCAAAATTAATAATATTTATGTTCAACCTTAAGAAAAAATCCATAATTTCTGGTCCATTTCTGCCATTACTAATTTCAATTAGTTGTGGTCAATTTTTCGTGTTGTTTTTATGTGTGTTGGAGTTATGCCTTTTGATCTATACGCTAAAAGAAAGATTCTTAATGGAAGCCATTTAGTTACGAGATGCCCATTGTTTTAAGACTTACTGATTTCAGAAAGACGAAGGGTAGTCTTGACCGACTAGTTGAACAGAACGACTATTAACTTTCTTGGGGACGGTCTTGGATATTGAGGCTCGTTTTTCACAAACGCCGAGCTTTCGGAAATTTTATTGTTTCCTTTTTCAAGGCTGCAATCGTGAATGGAATGTTACAATGTGTTTATAATTATTATATTTGCACTATTTCAGAGAACCGAATAAATATTATGATTTTTCTTATTATCTACGAATTATCAAATTGGCTTATATTGTTAATATAAATAATATAATTAATATAAAATAATTAACATCGAATCAGTCTTCACGGTTTGATTTCTGGTTAATTTTACATATTGGCTTTGCCAGTTTCTAGAAAATTTTTAGATCAATTTTTGATATTTAAACACTTGAATTTTATGCGAAAACATGGCATGGATGGATTTTAACTAATGGGATATAAAACAGATTTCGTACGGAGATTGTTTCACCTCATTTTTATTATTTGCTGATGAAGGCTGTCGCAATTTTTGGGGGTCAATTTAAATCTCTGATGAAGAATTTTTATATATATTGTGTTTGAATATTCATGTTTATGTTTATTTTTTAATAACCAAAAGAACATATGAGATCTAGTTTTTGATTGCCTTATTATGTAACAATTTTATTTTGATGATGATACTGAGTTTGTAAGATTTTAAATTTCGTATATTTAAAATTTACTTAAATTTGGTTTATATTTCGCACATTTGATATGTTTTCGTTGCCAAATAATCCCGAATATTTAATCGAATTTCGACATCACTGCGCCATCTATTATAACCGTTAAATGCAGTAAATTTCCAGCCAGGCACCTGCTTAATGTTTTCAACACAAAACAGTGATTCATGCGACACGCGTAAGATGAAGTACTGCGGTTATCCAAAAAATAACGTTGGTACTATTTCGTCGTCTAATTGTACTAGAATCATTGTTCCAATTTATTAATTTAATTTAATTATTCTTGATTATGGTTCGCATAGATGTTAGCCGGTTTGGGTAGGATCAGCTATTGCTTCTTTTCTTGTTTGGTCTCGAAATATGTATTTAAATGTGCAAAATTTCACGCTAGCGAGTTTAGTACTAGTGAGGTTAGTACACTTTTGAAGTTTTTTTTTGTGAAGGAACACATGCTCGAGGTGGATGGGCCACGGCCATGTCACTTTTCTACGGTCATTGGGTAGAACCGGTCGATAGCTCGCATCTGAAATTTTTCAGACCATCTTAATGAGATTTTGAGCTAAGGCTATACAAATAGGTTCTTGTTTATCTTATCTTTGTTTGCCTGTCTGTATTTTTGATGACTTAGTAGCAAGAAACCTAGTTTCTTCATTGAAGTATTTTTATCTACCAGACTGGGAAAGTCACATGGAATAGAGGTTAAACATTCCTATAAATCCCTCGTTTAGAACACCTTGAATTGAGGTAAATATTTAACAGTATTTAAAGAATGTATCCATGAATTTAATATTCCTAAAAAAAAAAACTTATATTTTCCCTTAAAATAGTCTATAATGGCTAAATACCATTAAATTATGTTATCTTCTAGTTGCAAAGTGGTTTTAATATCTCTAATTAAACTTAAAATGTTATTTCAAATCTAACAATTTGTAAATTAGATTTTTTTTCTTTACTCTCTGATTTGACCACAAAACATAGTTTTTAAAGCTTTAGGTAAACTATAAATATTTTTTGGAATAACTTACTGATTATTTTCATAATTTATAGTAATTTTGCTATTCGTACTATACTGGGCTTCGTTACATGATTCGAAATGCCTGTGTAGCCACATTTTGAGTCACTTCACCAAATTTAATTGCAAAGTTTTAGAGAAATTTACTCTTTATAGTTTAATAAAGCTTTATCTAGCTGACTGGGGACTGTGCCAATGAACTTTCCTTTCGCTTAAGTGATTAAGCTCACGTAATTAATAATTGACTGGGGATTAAATTGCTGTGCTGGCCACAGGTACGGCCAATGAATTGTGTTTTAGACGTTTTATATGTTTAGGGTTTTAATTTTACCTCTTCCACTCTTACTAGCTGTTTGCTTGATTGGCGCTCATCATTCTCGCACCATACCTTACATAATCCAGTCAGTTGTGAGAAGTATTTAGTGGACACTGTTGGTGTAGCTGGTTAATTGTTGAGACCTGGGTATGTAAGCCAAGAGATACAGATAAGCCAAACCTTTTTTTAATTTCGATTCAATTGAACGTGCACATTCTCATGTAATAATGAACTTTTTATCTTTGGTGAATTAGTAATTGCATTCTTCTTAAATAATTTGATTCATAAGTGTAGTACGGTTTATAGGTTTGATTGCTGTTATATTTGAAAGATACATTTGCTTACTAGAGCTTTTATATTTGCAAAACTTTGCTTTTAAGCTAGTTGTGATTTCTATATAGCGATAAATTTTTTATTACACGTAAAGCCTGTGTAATCGATGTATGTTATACTAACTCAGGTAAATATCTGATATTGCGGCTAACGATTCGTGATCACGACTTGGTTTAAGTTTTTATATCATTGTGCAACTTGTATCAGTATCTAACATTAGCCTATTCATTTGATTAGCTATACGAGCCTTAACAGCTTATAGGTTAGAATGTATATATTTCTGTTATTTTTGAAACCGTCTAATAATTTTGCATATTAGTTACTACTTTATACCTTGATATTTTGCCTCACTTATAAGCATTTGTATTTTTGCTATAATTATTTAATAATCCGTACTCAATTGAATATAATAGCTCTCTTCTGATATTTAATATAGGCTGCTTGCTCGGGCTTTACATACATTATTTTGTGGTTTTTACTTATTTTTAATTTAATTCCACCTTAATTATCTTATCACCTAAACCTACTTTAACTTTTTAATTTTAGCTTGGCTTACCTATCTTTTACTTTATTTTGAATTGTCATTGAGGTGAGCTGATATTATTAGAGGTGTGGCGTGACAGGGATTTACTGTCACGGCCGTGACCCGGGACCGTTCCTCTAAAATCACTGTGAGAAAAACCCGTGACTCGGTCACGCCCGTGATTTTACCAAAATAGTTTATTGAATTTCCTCAAAACTTTTGCAAACTGATAAAAACGGTTATTATTTCAAGGAAGGAGGCTTATATTATTCGTTTATCATAATTTCGTAGATACGGGATTTCCTTCTAGACTACGCCAGAAACTTATCAATATTGGCCGAATCGGTCCAAGGCCACAAATAATATGAGTCAAATCAGAAAACACAGACTGCCAGAATGTTGTGTTATTATTTAAAATATATCGGAGTAATGAAGCAGTTTTATTATTTTACGTAGTATTGTGAAGATAGCCACATAATATTCATCATCATCATGTTGTGGTAAACAAATCGAAATTGTTATAAAGTTAAATCTGCTATTATTCAGCAAATTAAAAGTCATCGCAACTTAAATACTGCTCAGAGTGGCTTGTAAAGTCGTTTTAAATAATAGGACCAAAGTATTTCTGTGTCTTTTGTCTGAATATTCTATGATATATTTTTTTGAGGTTGGATCCACAACAACCGCAATTTGCTACCTGTGCAATGTCAATTGCCTTCCCAAGGAAGATAAAAGCACCGCTTTTGGATTTCCGTGCGATTCCTGTAGCAGACCAATATGTAAGACTTGCAGTGGCGTAAAAACTGTAACTGAGATTCGTGCTATTCTCCTTCAAACTAGGACCTGCATTTTTTGGTGCCCGGGCTGCAAGGAGATAAATTTGGCGGGCAGGATCACTGCTGCAACTGCCGTTTGCGGCAACAGTCTGGATCCCGCTACACCAACATCCAGCAACATCAATAAGGCAACGGAAATTGAAAACACCTATCTCAAGTTACTGAATAAAGAGATGGATGATAAAAACAGTATTCTAAAGTCCAACAACAGCCTTCTAGAGCAGAGAATCGTCGCACTGGAGTCTGAACTGGGTGTTCTTCGCGACGCCTCTGCACCTCAGGTAGATGATGCCACTCCAGATAAGTCTGCACCTCGACCGCAGCAGTTTGAAATTGAGAGTCTGTTTTGTGAACTCAAGGAGAGAGAAAGCCGCAAATTCAACTTATTTAACTGCCCTGAGTCAACCACTAACATCAGTGAGGTTGCTAGAGATGTGGTAGACCATTGTCTCGGAAGAGAAACTCAGGCATGTTTTCAAGTGTTTCGCATGGGAAGAGTGGTCGCTGGTAAGAATAGGCCGATAAAAGTTATCTGTAATTCAGGTAACTTAGCTAATGACGTTATACGCAACTCAAAAAAAATCAAAACACACGGTACCCTTAAGCATCTGTCAATTAGTGATGACAAAACTCCTCGGCAAATACAAGAGTATCGCAAACTCAAACAGCAATTGGATGAACGTGTTAGAGCTGGTGAGGCTAACCTGAAAATTATTTACAAATATGGATCACCTAAGATTATCACCACCAACCATACTGTTAATTTAAACTGATTAAGTTGTCTAACAAGAATATACAAATAACTTACCAAAATGCTAGGGGTCTAAATACTAAAACCGGTGATTTCCATAAATCTGTTTCTCACTGTGAAAGCCATCTAGTGGCAATCACAGAGACATGGATCCAGGATGGCCTATTTAACAATGAACTGTTTAATGACAACTATGTGGTCTACAGAGCTGACCGTAAACTCGATCTCATGAATGTCACAAGGGGTGGAGGCGTGCTTCTCGGTGTTAGGCACGACCTTAGGGCATCAAGGCTCAATTTGGAGGAACTAGAGGGACTTGTGCCTGATATTGATGTCTTGGGCTGTAAGTTTTACTTGAATGACTCGGTTGCATTTATTTTTATTATTTATATTCCACCTAACTCTCCCGCTAACTCACACCAGAACCTATTTCAATATTTCTCTATATATATACCTATTCAGAACAACAAAGTTATCTTTATCGGGGACTTCAACCCCAACTCAAATGCAAAAACAACTCAATTAAATGATTTCTTAGCACTGTGTGACTTTACCCAATTCAATACTCTCTCGAACGCTTGGGGACACTTATTGGATCTTGTTATTGCTAACATTGAGTGTGAGGTAACTAGGGATCAACTGCCCCTGGTTCCTGAGGATCCTGCCCACCCCACTCTTAGTGTTGCATTTGATATGCAGCTCAGGACAGATACTGGGTTTGGGGACTTTCCATGCTCCAACACAAGTAGAAACTATAACTTCAATAAAGCTAATTACAACCTAATGTATCATCTACTTAATGTCACTGATTGGAACCTAATAATTAATGAGCCAAATGTTAATATAGCGGTTGATCACTTCTATAATAGACTTTATAACATCCTTGACCAATCTGTTCCCTTATATGCTGTGAAGTCCGCTATAGTTAAGTACCCCACCTGGTATACTAGAGACATTATTAACAGTCTGAATGTGAAGGATCACCTCCATAAAAGATACAAAAGGTCTGGCTCAAGCTTGGACTACCAAGCATACTCAAATAAAAGACGGACTGTTAGGGTGTTGATCGACATTGCATATAAGACATACATAAATAATACTGAATCATCTATCAGGAGCAATCCTAGTCACTTCTGGAAATACATTCGACAAAAGCGCAATAAAACACGTATTCCAGGAACGTTGACCCTCGGTCAGACTTCCCTTGATTCTCCACAAAGTATAGTAGATGGATTCGCTGAGTTCTTCAGGAGTGTTTATGAGGTTTCTTCTGACTTTGACTTGGATGGTCTAAATGAGCCTGGCATTTCCCAAAATATCACTATCACTCACGTAACTGAATCTGAGATCTTCGAAGCACTAAGGAAACTGAAAAACTCACATACCTCTGGTCATGATAAGATACCCTCCTTCATCCTGCGTGACTGTGCTCAATGTCTCACGGTGCCACTGCACCACATATTTAATGTGGCGATCCAGACCAACATGTTTCCTGACCGCTGGAAAATAACTAAGATCTGTCCAGTGTTTAAGGGTGTAGATATAAACAGCATCTCACATTATAGGCCAATTTCTATTTTGTCCAACTTCTCTAAGGCCTTTGAGGTGTGTATATATGATAATCTCTTCCATCAGGTTAAAAACTTAATTACTCCCGCTCAACATGGTTTTTTTACTAAACGCTCAACTGTAACTAATTTGACTACATTTCTAAAAGAAGTCTATCAAGCTATAAATACAAAAAAACAACTCGATGTCATATATACGGATTTCTCGAAGGCATTTGACAAGTTGGATCATGGCCTAATTGCTCAAAAAATGTTCAAAATTGGTTTTCATAATAACCTGATAAACCTACTTATCTCTTATCTCAGTGGCAGGTCCCATTTCGTTGAATACAATGGTTTTCAGTCCATTGATTTTAATGCGACCAGCGGAGCCCCTCAGGGAAGCAATCTCGCTCCCCTGATTTTTGCCATATTTGTCAACGATATCACCCAGAACATCTCGTCAAACTGTTTACTGTTTGCAGACGACCTCAAACTGTATAGATTTATCAATAACTTGCAAGATTGTACTGAGTTACAGAAGGACATTGATACACTATCGTCTTGGTGCAGTAATAATAAATTACATCTTAACATAAACAAATGCAAATCGATGACCATCTCGAATCTCAATCACGAATTAGACTTTAACTATCAAATTGATTCCAGTGATCTTTCCAGTGTTGATTCAATCAGAGACCTGGGGGTCTTGATTGACAAAAAACTCTCATTTAATGACCACATTGATCATGTAGAGCAATCAACATTAAAAACCCTAGGGTTTATCATTAGGTCTACAAAAGAGTTTGAGAATTTGGACAGTCTTATCACTTTGTTCAACTCTTTAATAACATCTAAATTGCAATTGCTGCTCTGGTGTGGTTTCCGAGTCATCAAGTACATGTGGACAGGCTCGAATATGTTCAACGGCGATTTCTAAAATATCTAAGTTTCAAACAGGATGGGTTTTACCCTCCAAGAGGTTTTGATCATCAGTTATTATTAAAAAA
>JAEQML010072954.1:0-15209 GCA_016904865.1 Pissodes strobi
TCTTGCAGATTGTCAGGCTTTGAACTGACTTTGACTTGGGTCACTAAACTTGCACTTGTGCAGTTTACATCCTTGAGCCTGGGCCGAAGTGGCTCTATAACAATTCAAACCAAATTTAATCATTTGTGGAGCCAAAGGCATCCTTCTCTAGTTTATTATTCTTGCTATTATGGCATGATTATTTCAATAAATAAACGTCATGCGCACGTTTACACCGCATCTTCAATACCTATTATACCGAGCCCAAATTCCGTTGGATAGGAATGCTTAAAGTGCCAAAATCATTTCAGTACCTACGGAAAACTCCCGAACTATTGTGCACACTTAAATATTAAAAATAGGTATGGAAAGTACATAAATAAATATTTACATATGAGCACCTGGGTATCTGCAAGGCCACTTCGTCAAGGCTATCAGAGGGAGTTAGGGGGGGTCTTTCAAACAGTCTACTTGGTGCCAACGTAAGCGGAGTGTTGACGGTGTACCGATGGACGATCGTGCCTCTCGTAGTTCTTTGTTGTTGCTGTCTCTGTTGCTGCTGCTGTTGCTGCTTCTTTCGTTTGTCCTCCTCTTGTGCTCGTCGGAGGTTGTGCAGTCGAAAGAAGTACATAGACATTCTAGGAGGGGGAGGGGCAATTGTTACCATTTATATTTTTTGTTTGAGGAAGACACATATTTGTTATATCGCTACACATATTTCATGCTGACTATTGATGATTTCAGGCCAATAAAAATAATGTGAACAGAAAAACAGGGAAATAATAATTACAGATGCCACTAATATAAAAAAGCATGCAGGAATAATAAAATTAGTATGATGAAAGAAAATGATGCCACGTTTGATTGTGATTCGGATATGGCCAATTATATTTACCTTGCTAACGTCGGAACTGGAAATGCAAAATTGCCAGATCCGTTTCTCTCCTTTCTCTCATTAAAAATGGACTGATCGAATAGTCACGTTCTTGACAAGATTTCGTATTAAAATTTTTGCTAAATGACTGATAGTTGTTTTTATTTCAAATACTTTCAATATCAGCATAAATAACAGAAGGAACTTTTTCCTTGAATTCAAAGGGGAATTGTATAGCGTGCAAATTTTAATTAAGTCGTCTGGATCCGAAACTAGATCAGGATTGAATGCAATATCGAGATCCGAGACGCAAAGATAAAATTGAATCGATATCGCCTGATGAGATTTTTCGACGAGAGGAGACACATTGGGGAAATGTGTCTGCGATGAGATTACGTTGATAAAAGGATAAATGCAATTTTAGCGTCATATTGAAACAGATGGAAGTGGAAGTAATAACCTTGATTTGCCTGTACTCAGTGGTAGTGAAACCAGGTTGCTACTTACTGAAGACTAAGGAAAAATAATATTTGTACCAAAAGATAATTGATTAAAGTGAAACAAATGTGATGGTACTACCTATAATTTATAGTCATTTTTACTGTCGTTTTTAGTACTGGAAATCGGCATGTTTCAAATGTGTGTTATTTAATGTCGGTCCACAGGTTCCGCTTCTGAGCTAAGGTGCGCTTTGCCAAGCTAGAATGTCTTCTTTGCGAGATTTCATTTCTCAAATAATTGTTAAGCAATTTTAAGATTGAAATGATCTCCGGGAAGCTGCCACCAATACGGGAATCGTTAGAAAAGGATAAAAGCACAGCAGATTTGTTTGTTTCAGTACAATTAGGGAAGTAATTGCCTTTATCCTTAGCAAAAAGAAGTTTTTTAATTAAAATAAAACTTGGTACAAAATTTGGCACTCTTTGTACAAAAAAATCAAATTTATGAAACCATAAATTTTGAAGATTTAGCATGTGATAGAGAAGAATTACAAATATTGATTGTCAATTAAATATGAATTAGAAACCGAATAAGGAAATGAAACTACAGTTAGAATAAATGATGACTTAGCGAAAAGTGAACTAGACCTGCAAGAAAGTAAATAGGAGAATCAAAAAATTACTTTGTGGGTTAAAAATTTAGAAGCATAAACGGCTACATTGGCAAAAGAATTAAAAGCAAGTAATTTTAAAAACTGGGAAATGAAAGAACTAACAGAAATGAAAGATTCTCTTCTAGAAGAGCTTGATGCTTACCAAAATGATGAATGAGAAATGGCATATAAATACAAGCTTGCTAAGAGAAATACTAGATATTTATAAGAACGGGCATAGAGATGATTCTTCTGATTATAACTCCAAAGAAATAAAATGGAAAGAACTACAGCAAAAATAATTCTAATTACTTTATTTAATAAATTAATTCAAAGTTTTCAGCAATCAAGCAAAAAATAAATTAAGTTTCGTCCTAGTTCGCCGATGAATAAAATTACTAAACTATGTCTTGAACTAATTGGCAGACCATAACATGAAAAAATTGCAACTTATGCAGAAAGGAAAATCAAGGAAGCGTACTAAAATAAGATCTAGCATACGCCCGCGCCATCCTGATATAAAATAATTCTTATGGAAAAATAATTCCAATAACAGGCAGGTTAATTCTCGTCCGTCTGCATTATAACTTTAACGCGTAGTCGAATGAACCACCTGTAAAACTCTTGAACAAATAATTGCGCATTTAGACAGAGTTTAGGGTCATAATATCAAAGAACAGCATAATAAAATCGAGATTGGAATTAATAAAACATGTAAACGAACGTTAATTGCCCATTAAAATCGGCGGTGACTTAAATGTTCTTAGTCAATACAATTGAACAAGCCGGACACCTGCAAATTGCAGAGTTTCGAGGCGAAAAACAATCCTTGAAAGAAGGTATAAAAAGAAAAATAGCTCGGAAAGAAGGGCAAGACGGCAAGATTCTTAAAACGCGAATAATAGTGAGACAATAATTTTCAAGAGCGATGATTAGTTTTCACGCGGGTTGTCTGGAAAATAACCTGCATATAATATTCGGCTATCTAGTTACTTAAAGACAGGTCCGCTGTGTCGATACGGGGGTAGGAATAGTAGTTACTTCTAAACGCCGCAAGTTTAGTTACACTTTTTCTGCCAATTTACACTTTTCCTATCGATCTCTATCATCCGCGTCTACGCACACCAATTTTCAGCCTTCACGCATGCATACGTGCTAATTCATATTTTTTGCAAAAGTTGTTTTATTCTTGTTTTTTCATAATTTTGGGTTAGATTAACCCAAACTAACCCAAACGCACAAGTCCGAAAGTGTGAATTGTCTGCGCGTTTGATAGCGCATTGTTATCGTTTTAATATATCACTTCAAGCATGGCCCACCGCTCGCTTTGCTCGCTATTGGGCCGCAATTAAACAAAACTAACCCAAAATAAAAAAAAAAGCAGGAATAAAACAACTTTGAAAAATATATGGTTATGTTGTTGTTTGTTTGTTCTTCAAGGAAGTTGCATTTAGTATATAAAAGACGCGGAATAAATGCCACAAAGTGACTTAAAATAGGGAATAATTTATCCTAGTTCTCATGGGTGTGTAGTTTAAAGCAATATTTCGAAATTTTGTGCAAATTCCTGAATTAGTGATTTGGTATCGTCACGCGGCTACAACGTTGCCGTATCCTACGAGGACGAAGGAAAATGGTAGATGTTAAATGTTTGAAGTGTAAAAAAACTACGGTAAATACTTTTGCAATACAATGCTGCAAATGCAACAAATGGGGGCATATGAAATGTTTAGGTACGACCAGAACTATACTGGAAAGGAATACACCTAAAGGACGTGATGGAGAAGTTGGAAGATATGGAATTGAAGTACACAAATCTATTGGAAAAATATGAAGAACAGGTCAAAGTAAATCAGAACTTTCAAGCACAAATAGGACATTTAAAGGGAGCTATGGAGGAGCTGGAACGGGGGAAAACCCAAAGGAAATCAGATAGGAACTCAACAGAAGCAATAAAGGAGATCAGTGACCGTGAATATAGAAAGAAAAATCTGGTGATATTTGGCGTCAAGGAATTGGATTCTGATGAACCAGAAGCAAGGAAATGTCATGATGCAAACGCAGTGAATGAAATCTTTGCCTCCTGTTGCCTGGAAATTTCAAAGGACCCACTTAAGGTAGTTAGGATAGGAAGACGTGAACCTGGAAAACTTAGACCGGTCAAAATGATTATGAACGCGGAAGAGGATGTTTGGAAGGTACTTTCCAAGGCGAAGGACATTAAAAAGAATCCATTGTACACAAAATTGGCATTTAGCTGGGACAGAACAAAGCAGCAGCGACTGGACTATGGAATTGCGAAGGAGGAACTGAGGAAACGAGTGGAGAAGGGTGAAGAAAGCTTAGGAATAAGATACATTAAGGGCGAGCCAAGAATAGTAAAGTTAAAAAACTAAAGATTTTTGACGAAGTTTCAACACTGAATGGAGAAGATACTGGGAAAATAGCAACAAACATTGACATTGTGGGGATGATCAAGGTCATGCACCAAAATGTGCAGTGCTTACCTAATAAAGTAAGTGAGTTAGACATTTTTATTAGGGATCATGACGAAAGGCCGGATATAGTCTGCTTGACAGAGCACTGGATGATGAGGGATGAGTTGGATTATATTGGAATTGAAGGTTACATTTTAAGATCCTGGTATGCGAGAGAAAATATGGAACATGGTGTATCTTGCATCCTAGTGAAGAAAACTTTAACCTTTGACACATTGAGTGAGGTGGAAGGGAAATCAGTAGAAGGAAATATTGAATGTGCTTGTATTATAAATAGGAATGAGCGTATTATTATTCTATGTATATATCGTACGGGTCTTGGTGATTTTGAGATTTTTATGAATCGTCTCGAGAACATTCTTTCACACATCCAGGTAAGATTTCAGTTTTATAAGGTGGTTGTATGTGGCGACTTTAATATCAACTTACTTGAGCCGAGCAATAAAAGAGATAGTTTTCTTGACTTGCTTTTGGCTTTTAACCTGATGCAAACTATTCATGAACCCACGATAGTGACTAAGAACACCGCCGCTCTCTTGGACAATTTTTTTTTATTAATTTTGAACACGAAAGCAGCTCGGTTGTAGTTTCTGCACTCTCGGACCATCATGCTCAGCTCCTTAGGTTTACGGGCGGCATGAATCCAAACAAAAATGAGGACCCACTAATTCCAAGGAGATTCTTTTCAAGGTCGAAGCTGGAACAGTTTCGTCTCGAGCTTTTGAGTGAGTCGTGGGACTCTGCGATGAGTGTGAATGAGGCAGACCGAGCGTAAGTTTTTATTAGTAGGATAAGAGCAGTCATGGACAGGGTAATACCAGAGCGAGGATCTAAACCAGGAAGGACGAAAACAAAATTTTGGCTCACAGCAGGCATAAGGAATTCTAGTGCAAGAAAGCGGCAGCTCTTTAAGCAAAGATTCAATAATGAGGTGAGTAACGAGTATTATAACAGATATGCAGGGGTACTAAAGAGGGTTATTATATTAAACAAGCTAAAATTATACATAAACACAGTTTATAGAGAAATCTGAGAGCAAGGGCAAAGCAGCATGGACAGTTATTAATACAATAATGAAAACAGAGACAGATAAGAAGACAGTGTTAGATGGAATTAGAGCCAAAGTTAAGAATACATTAGATAAAACAATATTAAATAGTGTGAATCATACATTTTTAAATGCCTGCTCGGGATAAATGGGGATCAAGCAACGGATTACCGGTACATAACAACTAACAACAATAAAAATTTTTAAGAGCAACAACAGGTCAGGAAGTGCATAGGTGTATGCAGTATACAGGGACTTAAAAATAAAACGTCAGTGGGAGAAGGTGAGGTACCAGTTTCTATTTTAAGGAAAGTGGGAGATTTAATTTCAGAACCACTGGCCCATGTTCAGTGGCGGATTTGCAGTCTCGGCCTCCCTAGGCCCCAAGCTATCAGCCGCCCCTATCTCAGCATCCACCATATAGACTACATAATGAAATTACTTTACTGCCAACTTTTATATAGTATACACACCTTGGCCAGTAAATAAGAAGGCCTCAGATCACATGTTTGTTGACCTCAGCTATGCTTCGGCCGACAATTACATGTGATCTGAGAATTTTTTTACTTTATTGACCTAGGTACGTAATATACTATTTTTGACACGATTGGGGCCGCCCCTAAATCTGGCCGCCCTAGGCCCGGGCCTACCGAGCCTTAGGGTAAATCCGCCACTGCCCATGTTGTAAACCTTTGCTTTCAGACTGGTGTTTTCCCCTCTAAGTTAAAAACTGCTCATGTGAAGGCAGTTTACAAAAATAAAGGTGAGGTCGATAACCTCAAAAACTACCGTCCAGTGTCCGTTCTGTCGAATGTGAGTAAGGTATTTGAAAGACTCTTACATGAAAGACTTGTTGAGTTTCTGGATGGGAATGCTGTGATTGTCGACTGTCAATTTGGCTTCAGAAAATATAGTTCAACAATAACGGCTATCTATTTAGCATTGAAAAAGGTACTTGACTCGCTGAACCAGAATAAAAACACTGTTACTATTTGTTTGGATCTGTCCAAAGCATTTGACAGCGTAGATCACGGTGTTCTCCTTGGAAAACTAGAGCGTTATGGTATTAGAGGAGTGGCACAAAGGCTTGTGACATCCTATCTGCACAACAGATTGCAACGTGTGGTGGAAAGGAATGAACTGGGCATAGTAGTAAGGTCAGATTTGGAGATTGTCAAATTAAAAAGGTGTACCTTAGGGGTCAATTATAGGTCCTCTCCTGTATATACTGTATACAAATGAACTGCCAAAAGTAGTCAAAGACCAGGTTAGTTAGGGTGATATTGAGCGTCATCTTGGAGCCTGCATTGAGGGCCTCTAAAAGTGATTCAGGGTCAACAATCTATTGCTGAATGTGGACAAGACGCAAGTAATTAAATACTCGGCAAGAGAAAGTATTCCTACGGTTTACAATGTTGGGAGCGTAGCCTTTAGGACCACAAGAAGCGTATCATTTTTGGGTACGGTAATAGACCAGCGTTTGGACTGGAAAGGTCACATTGAGAAGTTGTCTGTGGAAATTTCAAGGTACTGCTATGCAGTTAGAATTTTAGTAAATGAAGTTGGAGTAGAGGCAGCTTTGAATGTGTATCATGCACATATAATGTCAGATATGGCATTATTTTTTGGGGGAATTCGGCGGATGGGTGTCAATAAAATTTGTTTGTAAGAATAAATCTTTATTTATTAATAATATTAAGACACATACATATGATACTAGAACAAAAGACAACTTTTGGGTGGAAAGTACAAAATATACCTATGCACAAAGGAATGTACACTGCAGTATCCTAAAAATATGGAATAAAGTACCTATTGAATTCAAAAGTTTGCCACACATTGTTTTTCTGAGAAAGATGGAAAAGTTTTTACTGAAAAATCCTTTTTATTGTGTGAGAGAGTATTTCGATTCGATTGTGAGGGTTTGAAACCTGTTTGTAAGTGTATTTATTTTTAAATTTGTATTTATTTAGGATAGTGACTTTAATGGTATGAGTACTGATTTTAAATTGTGTGACACGTTCGACACCTCTAAATGAGGTATATTGTATATCTACTTTGTATGATTATAAAGGAACAAATAAATGATTACTACTACTACTACTATGAATTAGCACGTACGCATGTGTGAAGGCCCAATATTGGTGCGCCTAGACGCGAATGGTAGAAATCGGTATAAAAAGTGTAAATTGACTGAAAAAATATTAATTTACAAAAAAAAGTAAAATTACAGAAACTTGTAAATTTACCAAAAAAAAAATGTAAATTGACAGAAAAGTGTAAATTTTCCTGAAAATATTAGATTTTATTTTTTTTTTGTTTTGTTTTATCTACTTTAGGTATTGTATAATATGGATGCTTGTACTGATAAAATTTTACATTTTGTATTGTTTTTATCAATAAATTTCAATTTGGCGTTGGGTTCGCTATTTGTTTGTGTGACTTTGCCTTGAATTTATATTATTGATTTATAATTTTAGTTAACTTTCCTAGCTTTGTCAATAAAATCATTGTATTTTTGTGATAATAAAGCATAGTTGAACTTGAACTTGAACTTGAGGAAACTAGGAAATCTATACGAAAGAGATTCAAAAACATAGAGCTCATTTAAGGTACGGTAGGACAGATAAATCAAATATTGTTAAGCATGCTTCTGAAAATAATCATTGAATAAAAATCCAGAATTAATTTATAATGTATCTGATAGATTATTAGACGCATGCGAAAGTATGGAAATTATTAAATGTAAGAATAGTTTAAATATGTATAAAGGTCCTATTTCGTATACAGTCCATTGTATTGGTTGATCGAGCGTAACTAGTAGGATCCTAGGATTTGTTCTTTTTGGTTTCGTTTGATTAGGCAAACAGTTGGGTTATTCAAAGACATATACTTTTTTATATGTCTTTGGTTATTAATTACATTTTTTGAAATCTGATTTCTGCAAGCTTCTCTAGCAAATCCTTTAGCAGAGCCGGGAAGGTGCTAAATAGAGCATTCTGTATTATTACCTACAATATCAATTAACTTATCCTTTGGTTGGGACAATGCAAAATTCAAACCTTTATTTAAAAGATCTAATTCAGCTTTATCAATGTTTACGGCTTCCTGAGAACTATCAAATATTGGTCTTTTTCCTGAGAGTTTTAAGTTTTCTATTGATTGATGACATTTTCTTGGTGTATGTATTTTGTATCAATTGCTGAAAACATTTTTCTCTGGAACTCGTAGCATTTTTCATGTTCAATATTTTACTGTACACATTTTTTATTTCCAAATCCGGCTTTTTTGTCTGGCAAAAGAGTGTACTTTTTCTGGATAAATTTCTATTCTAGTGCATTTTGCTGAAGGCTCCAAACTAATCCAACTTAGATAGTATATAGAAGTTTTAGGCAAAAGAAAAACAAAAATTGCTTAACGTTCTTCGTCAGTTTAGAAACTTTATATGAATTTTTTCACAGCATTAGGAAATTTTATAGAATTTGTAGCAATGGCAACTGTAAATACAATAAACGTCCATCAATTAAATTTCCTCGATTTATGCTCGTTTTGGCTATTAATAGATGTGTAGCACAAAAATTTTCAGCCGACTATACTAAGCATGCGCATGGTTTACATCGCTTTTCTAACATATAAAAATTAAAACTATAATAATTTAGATTTGATGAAATATGAAAACTATAATAATTTATAATTGAAGCGTAATTAGTATGATTACTAAAACTAAAAATGTGCTATATTTCGCAAAAAAATGCTCGAAAAAACCGGAAAACAACATTTAGGTTAGGAACGTATAACATGCTTGCATCTGACATACGAAACTAAAAGAAACAAAGCAAACAAACCACAATTTTATATAAAGAAAGACTCTAAAGAGGGCGACATTAAAAAGTAATTTTGTTTTTAGTTTGTTTTAAACGACTGAGAGTCGAGGTTTTTAAACTCACAAATGATCAAAATTAAGTAGCGTTTCCCACTGAACTAATATCCTATAGTTAGAACTTTCATATGAACTAAAAATATATATTATCTTGGTCCCTCTTTATGTCTGTTTTATAGTTAAAATCCAAGTTAATGCGTTTTTGTAATGTTCGCTATACCTATGCAGCTTCAAAGTGGAGTCACATGTTTAACATCGCGTTAAACCTGGTCATCGAGAATGTGAATTCGCGAAAAAAGAACCGAAAACCCGCACATTCGGTTATTTTCGGCGAGGACATAACGCGGACACAGACACGTGCGATAGTCTGGTCGCCATCCAGATATATCCAGGAAATGTGTTGTCAAGGGATGCGGAAAATGGTGGCGCGCGCCTCATTTCCAATCTCCCACCAAATGGATTTTTCAACGAGCATAGGGAACACGTGGTCTTCACTTCGTTTTCTTTTGCTGTGTTCCTTACTTATTTTTATCTATTCATTTATTGTCCGGCAATGGATAATTTGTTAACAAATTAGCCATTACAATTATTTACTTAATTTCTCTAATTTTTATATACTATTGCTAATTTTCGTATGCATATAAACTAGTACTTGATACTAAATGAAACACTTTGTAAGGAGGAGGTCACACCTAAGTTTGCCACACTTAAAATTTCCAAAAACGTTTTTTTTCAAATTTAAACAGGACCTTCAACTCAAACTCATTAAATCCGAAATTTGTAAACACTGCTAGATTAGATTTGATCAATTGCTAACTGAAGAATAATTATAAAAAAGGAGGTCACACCTAAGTTTGTCACAGTTAAATTTTCCAAAAACGTTCCTTTCAGATTTAAACAGGACCTTCAACTCACACTCATTAAATCCGAAATTTGTAAACACTATGCTAGATTAGATTTAATCAATTGCCAACTAAAGAATATTTATACAAAAAATACAAAGTGTTTCATTTAGTTTGATTCATACATGCACACAGCCACTATTCTTCACTTAGTACTTAATAGGCAAATGCTATTTGTTAAACAATTTTTGCCTGCCATTTCAAATTTTCACTTCTGTCGTGTGATCACTGTGTGATGATTTGTTGAGTTACGTCACTCAGTGATATTGACAACAAATTTTAAATGAAATATGCTTCCCTATATGGTATTAAATTTTTCGATTCTACAGAAAATTCTATGGGTTATTTATACCAAGATTACCACATAACCATTTTCACTATTCACAGTTAAACACTATTATTGCCGAGTTTAAAGTAAATCAGTGAATAGGAATTCGAAAAGTGAATAATCAAGGTATTAACATCTGACACAAAGCAATCTCGTTATATGTATTGAAAGAGGCATACTCTCATATTTGTCCAGTCATATAAGTTACAAGCTTTATAAAATAAGGATAAAAGGATTGAAGGTTGCAAAGCGAAAGATATGAATTTTAAATTAAGAAATTATTATCGGTAAAGAACTTGAAATATGAGTAAGTAAACATAAGATTGTCCGTTAATATAAATTTGTTACAATATGATATTGAAAGATGGTATAATGTATATAATGATTTTGTTCACTGGATAAAACTCCACAATATCTCATTTAACTGTCATATGTTTATATTGATTTTGTACACGATATAATACTACAACCTGTCTCAATGAGCTGTTGTATAAATAACCTATATTTGCTTGAATGTTCCATATTTCCAACGCCATTCCATACCTCACGTTTCTTGCACATATCTACTGTTTGCCAAATGAAAGAACCTGGACGAAAATAATGCGGACAAAAAATGTCCTCGCATATTTACTGTTTGCCAAATGAAAGAACCCGGACGAAAAGAATGCGGGCAAAAAATGTCTTCGCATATTTAGATGCTGCCACATTTTTTTCCCAATAATCTTAATTTATTTTCTGTCTAGTTTCCTATAGTGAATTTACATATTTAAATTTCCTACTTGAATACTTAATTTTGTATTTTCCTTAATACTACTGTCTTCTATTATTTACTATTTTATTTACACAGGGAAATACGGAATACGGAATACTATAATATTTGTAACATTTATATTTTATTCGCCGTCAAGCTATTTAAAATACGCGACAATAGGCAACAGTGCGACGTTTACTTGGTTTTTAGCGGGAGGCAGTTTCGTGATTGGTCGCAGGATATATTAAATACACTTTGACCCTAGACCAACACCTAATTTTTTTTACATATTTTAAAATTTCGGCAGCGACTTGCTTTAGCCATTGGCGTGGAAATTGCCGATGTCGGACTGTGTGGTTATTTATATTATTTGGTTTGTACGGTCTGGTGATATATAGGTTTTGTCGATTTTGCAAATTCTCTTTTTTCACTAGAAAGGGGGTGTCCTATAGAGTAGTTTAAGCCAAAAAAGTCGGAAGATCCGCTACATTTGAACTGAAAAAATGCCCTCAAAGTTCGAGTTTTGACACAAATTTTCAGCACCACTTCACAAAAGCACTAGGAATATAGACAAAACACATCTCAACATCAATTGTCGGGTGAAAATATTAACTAGGATACATTTGCGTCGAACGAGAGACCTCCGTTTTGTTCCGGTCCTAATTTAAAGCGACTCATAGCCCCATTAGACAAAATTAAATTTTACTTGTAAATATCCATCCTCCTTCTTACTGTCAACTGTCACAATAGCCAAAACAAAGATTTTTAAGAAGGCACACTGTTGCCAGACGTTTACTGTAGTTTCGTTAGCAAAATTCATTAGAAAAATGGTGCGCTATAAGCGCAGCTTATTTACTACCAGCTAGTCATCTTGCGGCGGCATCCTTTGATTTGGGAAAGTCAATAACCAAGTTTTGCAAATTTTAGAAGAGGGTCATGACTTAATATTGTTTTAAACACCTGGTCATCTGAATAAAACTTTTGACAGTTCGTTTAATTTAAAATATGCTTTTTATACTACCGTGCGTAAAGTACTCACTTTACGCACTCTCTAAGATTCGTAAAATAGGCTTTTTTAATGTGCAGTGCGTAAAATAAGTTATTTTACGCACTAGTGCGTAAAGTAATTTAATAATATTTTTGTTTTTTCATATATTTTTCGGTAGTAGAAAAAATTTTATATGCTACTCATGTGTAAAGTACCCTTTTTTATTCGATTTCAATTAATTTTTTTTATCAATATTCCCATTCATAAAAAAAGATTCACTTTACACACTTGTTGCATAAATAACTATTTTATCGTCAAAATCCGTTTAAAAATGATTTTAAAACGCACAATAATTGTACAAAAATCCGAAATTTCCGAACCTCTCAGGGCGATAGCCGAGGCTTCGGACGAATTTGTCATGTATTTTGAAGCGAAAATTTATTTTAAATTCATTTGTGGAACTGAACCGCTCAGAGCACAGTGCCCGACACACCACCTTTCCGATTTCGATAGAGTTCACTAGCTGGTAGTGAATAAGCTGTGCTATAAGTGTCTCTACTCTTTTTTTATTTAGGTGAATGATTTTTTATGGCAGTAGCACATCCTATATTGCTCGACGAGCGGTGTGTGTGCGAAGATGTTGTTTGACACGGTTCTTGAATATTTAGTTAGGGGAACAGATGTCCTGGGAGGATATTCGCATGTAACAGGCAAGATGTCCATTCGGCAATGTCGATCGTTTCTTTATATGTGACGTGCACGATAGCATTTAGTCAGATGTCGTGACTGTTACATAGAATCAACAAATAAGTCTTCAATTATTTTAACACTTCATGCATGGCCCTCCGCTCGCTTCGCTCGCTACGGGGGCTCAACTAACAGAAACTAACCAAGTGCTAACCAAAACTAACCCAAAATATTAAAAAAAAAATTGGGTTAGTTTTGGTTAGCACCTGGTTAGTTTCTATTTGTTGAGCCCCCGTATAGAGAGCGAAGCGAGCGGAGGGCCATGCATGAGGTGCTTAAATAATTGAAGACTTATTTGTTGATTCTATGTAACAGTCACGACATCCGACTAAATGCCATCGTGCACGTCTCATATGAAGAAACGTTCGGCATAGTCGAATGGACATCTTGCTTGTTACATCCGAATATGCGTCCTGGGAGAGAGTTTCACAGTGATGCAGTGCGCCAGACAAAGGAGTTCTTGTAAAGCGATGTTCTAGGTGTTTCCAGTTGTACGACGAACCGGTGCGCTCTTGCCGTCTATCGTGACTGTCTGACAGGCGTTGTCAGGGGCGGGATAAGGAGGGCCAAATCCTGGGAACATCTGCCGTAAAAGTATCTGTAAAACAGGGATTTCTCGGTCACATGTTTGCGGTCTTTCAGACTATCCAGATTCCGTGTCAACTCCGGGTCACCGACGAGACGCACAACTCTCTTCTGAACGGAATCCAGTAGCTTTAGGGTGTGCTCTGGCGTGGCACCCCAGATGTGTGAGCAATATTCTAAGCACGGTCTTATTTGTGCTTTGTAAAGCAAGAGCAACTGCTGCGGTGTATACATTCTTTGTTGCGAAATAGCGTACCAAGGCTGATTTTGCGACGTTAGCAACGTGGTCATGCCAGGACATATTGCTGTTGACCAAGACCCCCAGTAGTCCGATTGAATGAAGATGAAGGGATGGTCGATCCTGCCATAATGATATCATTGCCCGCCGTATGGTAAACGTGGCTGCTTGGATGATTTTTCAATGTGCATTTGCATTCATACATCGAAATGAAAGAGACACTCATTCGATTACACTATTCCTTTGTAGGTATGTATATATTCGTCAAATATTTCACTTCATACATGGCCCTCCGCTCGCTCCGGGGGCGTAACCAAACAAACCTAACCCAAACTAACCCAAGACATTCCCAAATGAGGAAAAACAAACTAAAAAATATTTGCATTTTCGACTGACAAATTTAATTTTTTTTTTTATTTCCGGCATGCCTTGGGTTAGTTTTGTTTGGTTGCGCCCCCGAAGCGAGCGGAGGGTCATGCGTGAAGTGGAATATTAAATATACTTAAAGTCTATTCAAATTTCATTTACGCCTGATGTAAACAAAAGCACATGTATGCCTGAATGGCACAGGGTCGTACTTTACTAAACAATTAAAAAAGTGTAACTAAAAATGCTGAAACTAATCTAAAAAGTAATAAATTGTCAATAACCTCACCGTACGAAGTAGTATAAGCTTTTATTTCGAACAAACACTGTAATTACTTTACACAAAACGTCTTTTGCAAGCAGGGGAATCACAGCGAAAACTGAATTCGATCCTGGTCAAAATAACGGGGCGGAGTATCGAATGATTTATGACCGATTCACCAATAGGAACGCAAAACGGCCCGCTTTTGGCTGTTGTCGAGCACGTGCTATTGTTTTCATGCGGCGTAAATGAAATTCGAATAGACTTTAAATAGTAAACAACACTGTTATTCCCCATAAGAAAATGTGCAACTTTTGGAAACACTGTGGCAGGTCCCCCGTGTCGGTTACTAAAATTTCATTATTTTCACGTTACAAATTCAATATTTTCACGTTACACCTGGGAAAGTCGTAGTGGAAGTTTGCCCTTCTAGGGCAATTTAGGCTCAAAACACGGATATTTTTTCGGCTCAAATGTGGCGAATCCTCCGATTTTTTTGGCTTAAGCTACTTTATAGGATACCCCTTTTCTAGCGAAAAAAAAAGAAAATTTGCAAAATCGACACAACCTATATATCATCAGACCCTTAATTTGATGATATCTTTGACGATTTTTAACCTTTTTTATATTTTTCTTGCATTTGGTGATTATTATACGCGGTTAACTAATT